>CM053027.1:416267141-416380418 GCA_028564925.1 Lithobates sylvaticus
AAATTGAAACAATAAAAGTGTAATATTCCTTTAAATTTCGTACCTGGGGGGGTGTCTATAGTATGCCTGTGAAGGGGCGCATGTTTCCCGTGTTTAGAACTGTCTCTGCGCAAAGTGTCATTTTTGAAAGTAAAAAAGCTATTTAAAATCACTCGCGGCTAATGTTAATTCACGGCTCCTGTAACACAGAGAACAGTGATTCATTGAAACTCATTCATAAAAAAAAAGTCATTGATAAAAAATAAAAAAATGAAAAAAAAAAAAGCGTAGGGGTCCCCCCAAATTCAATAACCAGGCCCTTCAGGTCTGGGATGGATATTAAGGGGGATCCCAGCCAAAAAAAAAAAATGGCGTAGGGTCCCCCTCAAAATCCATACCAGACCCTTGAGGTCTGGTATGGATTTTAAGGGGAACCCTAGCCAAAAAAAATGGCGTGGGGTCCCCCTCAAAATCCATACCAGACCCTTATCCGAGCACGCAACCTGGCAGGCCGCAGGAAAAGAGGGGGGGACGAGAGCGGCCCCCCTCTCACCTGAACCGTACCAGGCCACATGCCCTCAACATTGGGAGGATGCTTTGGGGGTCTAAGACCCCTAAAGCACCTTGTCCCCATGTTGATGAGGACAAGGGCCTCTTCCCCACAACCGTGCCCGGTGGTTGTGGGGGTCTGCGGGCGGGGGGCTTATCGGAATCTGGAAGCCCCCTTTAACAAGGGGACCCCCAGATCCCCCCCCCCCCCCCTGTGTGAAATGGTAAGGGGGTACAAAAGTACCCCTACCATTTCACCAAAAAAGTGGCAAAAATGGTAAAAATGACAGGAGACAGTCTTTGACAATTCCTTTATTAAAATCTTCTTTCTTCTTTCTTCATCCTTCGGTTTCTTCATCTTCTCCTTCCTTCATCTTCTTCCATCTTCTTCTTCCATTTTCTTCTTCCTCCGATCCGCTTCTTCTTGCGCTGGTCTTCTCGTCCTTCTCGTCCGGCATCTTCTTCAGTCGGCGTTGGCGTCGGTGTCGGTGTCTTCTTGGGCCGCTCCGCGCAATGGGAGGCTCCCGCTGTGTGAGGCTCCGCTCCGTCTGACAGGTCTTTTAAAACGGAGGGCACCTGGTGACCCCGCCCCCCTCTGACATCATGGGGAAAGCCATCATGGAATTCCCCATGACGTCTCTGTGCGTCAGAGGGGGCGGGGTCACCAGGTGCCCTCCATTATAAAAGACCTGTCAGATGGAGCGGAGCCTCACACAGCGGGAGCCTCCCATTGCGCGGAGCGGCCCAAGAAGACACCGACACCGACGCCGACGGAAGAAGATGCCGGACGAGAAGGACGAGAAGACCAGCGCAAGAAGAAGCGGATCGGAGGAAGAAGAAAATGGAAGAAGAAGATGGAAGAAGATGAAGGAAGGAGAAGATGAAGAAACCGAAGGATGAAGAAAGAAGAAAGAAGATTTTAATAAAGGAATTGTCAAAGACTGTCTCCTGTCATTTTTACCATTTTTGCCACTTTTTTGGTGAAATGGTAGGGGTACTTTTGTACCCCCTTACCATTTCACACAGGGGGGGGGGGATCTGGGGGTCCCCTTGTTAAAGGGGGCTTCCAGATTCCGATAAGCCCCCCGCCCGCAGACCCCCACAACCACCGGGCACGGTTGTGGGGAAGAGGCCCTTGTCCTCATCAACATGGGGACAAGGTGCTTTAGGGGTCTTAGACCCCCAAAGCATCCTCCCAATGTTGAGGGCATGTGGCCTGGTACGGTTCAGGCGAGAGGGGGGCCGCTCTCGTCCCCCCCTCTTTTCCTGCGGCCTGCCAGGTTGCGTGCTCGGATAAGGGTCTGGTATGGATTTTGAGGGGGACCCCACGCCATTTTTTTTGGCTAGGGTTCCCCTTAAAATCCATACCAGACCTCAAGGGTCTGGTATGGATTTTGAGGGGGACCCTACGCCATTTTTTTTTTTTGGCTGGGGTTCCCCTTAATATCCATCCCAGACCTGAAGGGCCTGGTTATTGAATTTGGGGGACCCCTACGCTTTTTTTTTTATTAATGAATGACAGTTCTCTGTGTTACAGGAGCCATCAATTCATTAGCCGCGAGTGATTTTAAATAGCTTTTTTCCTGCAAAAATTACACTTTTTTGCAGGGAAAGTTCTAAGCACAGGAAACCTGCCCCCTTCACAGGCCACCTATAGACACCCCCCAGATGTGATACTGCAATGCTGTTCTAACAGCATGCACACACATATCCCCAGAAATAGAGCACATATTGTTGTCAGCACACTGACACGCTGACACTGACTGAAACATAATATGCGAGGCCGCCGGCGCGGCGGCCTCTTATACCGTGGGCGTGTACTAAAGCCCCTGAGCTATAATTGGCTACAGGCATCCTGCCTGTAGCCAATTATGGCTCTCCTCGCTGCCGGCGCTGTGATTGGCCAAGCATGCGGGGTCACAGTGCATGCTTGGCCAATCATCAGCCAGCATTGCACTGCGCGGGCCGCAATGCATTGCGGGGCCGCTCGCATCACACGAATTTGATGCGAGCGGCCCCAATAGTTCTTGGCTCGCCGAGCGAGCGAACACCCGGTGCTCGATTCGAACATGGGTTTGAATCGAACACCGGGCTCATCCTTAAAGAGGAGTAAGTACTGTATATCATACAATTTTATTTCCGATAAAAGACCAGACTATTTGTGCTCTTTCTTAGAATGTAAAGTTTGCCATAAAGTCACTCTCCGGTCATTCTGTCTCATAAAACATAAAAATATCTATATTGTTTATGAATTTATATTTTAACCTCCTAGTAGATAATTATACCGTTTTAAAAGTCAGAACTATATTTCTCATTACAAAAAAAATAGATCATATTTTAAATAAAAGTAAGTTGATTGTATTATGCTTTCACCGCTTCATACAATATAAACTGCTAAGTGAATATTTCCCAGACTTTTGGGTGGGAGGGCAGAGAGACAATTATTAATAACTTAAATGAACCAAAGTTCATTATTTTACTTGTACCTTAGTGACATCATTAAGCTTTGAAATGTTGTATTTTATAGCAGTATCTTCCTCCATTGCTGTAATTTAGGATAATATAGTAAACTCTAGGTGGAAATATACATGTTTATTGTTTAAAGTCATATTAATACTTTTATTTAAAGCTGAACTTCAACCACATATAAAAAGACACAAAAAATGCAGCTCTGCATGCAGCATAAGTACCTAAATTAGATCTCGAAGCCTGATGTTTGAATTTTCAAATGTGTAGATTGGGGAATCGATTCAGCCTGCTGACTGAATGAAGAAAAAAAAACCTGAGCCATGTGTGCCCAGCTTTGGAACGCCCGTGTCCCATGTAATACGTGGGCAGGACCACACGTAGGTTACGTACCAGAATCAACCAGCACATCACTAACATGAAAAATGGGTTTCTAAAAGCATAGTGTGTCCAGGCACTTTAAATCATAATCAGGACCGCAGGCTACTTACCTTCTATGGAATAGATAAAATTCGACAGCATTGGAGAGGGACCCATCTCAAATGGCCAGTATCACAGAACGAAACAAATGGATATACTTGCTGGATACTTTACAGCCAGCTGGTATGAACATTGATTGAGATCTAAACTGTTTTCTCACCAATGATTAACCCCTTTTTTAATTCTTCCTTCATATATACATTAAACCAAAGTCTTAAAACTAGGCCCCAGTACATCATTTATTTGCCCATTCTAACCATATATCATTGGTATTGGCATTTCGATTTGTGCAATTAATTTGGTGAATTTATACTGTTGTAATAATTTCATGTATTGAAAACTTTAATATTTTTATATTGTTGTAATAATGTATTTTAATTGTTTGTATTAATGGATATGCAATGCCATATTTAGCTACCAATCAAAGCTGGTGTCAGCCTGTCAGATCACGAGGGGTGGGAAATTGAGTTCTCCGCAAATCGTGATCCACATCCAGGCTATTTAGAGTCTTCTGCCTAGTGACCGAAACGCTTCCTGATGACGTAGCAATACGAAACGTACGTTAAGGCGTTTTCTGGTCACGTTACTTCCGGGTCCCAGCTTCCGTTTTTTCCTTCAGCAGCGGTGAAACACGCGCTGATTCCCAGTGCAAGCATGGCAGAGAGCGGCGTCCATTCGGCCAACACACGCAATGTCCTGGTGCCGGGACACAGGCACACAATATCGTAAGCAGACATTTTTTATGGTGCAATTTTTGTTTTAAATAAACATAGCAGTATTGAAAGGTCCGTGATTCCCTACTAGACTGCAAGATAGCAGCACAAGCAATATCTGACCCTCTTTTTAGGTAAATAGGTCATGGCTGTCTGGTGAGCAGGTTATATTATATGAGCATGTTGGGTGTATATTGGATATCTATGAGCGGTGGAGGATAGCTACACTTATTGATGGAACCAATCACGTTATATTTGGATAGTACACTGAAGATTATGGACTATTTCTGTCCACAAATATTACATTGATTTATTTCATGTTGCATTATATTTTATTTGTTTTGTTCACCACGTTTATATAAGTTTTATAGTCACAGCGCCTCCTATCAATATCACATACAAAAAAAAAAAAACAGCTTTAATTGTGCTGTAGTGCTCATGTGCTAACAAGGGACATGGGAGGAGAAACTAGAAAGACAGAGAGATGAGCTCATCATTCTGCTGCTCCTACTTTTACTGTCCAGGTACAGGCTGAAGGAGGGACAAGCCACAAATGTGCTCAAATCAGATAAAAGTGTAGCACTTGTAAAACAAAATCAAACATATAAATCTATTTATATTCCACCAAGTATTATTATTGCACATACAGATAATCCCTCTTATGTATCAGTTAAATTATTCCACCGCAGTCTTATAAATCTGTGTCAGTTCATACATCATTTATTAATGATTCTGATAAAACTTGTGACTTCCACCACTCCTCCACACTGTGTAATTAACTTCCACCAGATGTGCTCTGATCTGAACAATTTGACCCACAATAAATGCAAGGTTAAATAAAGCTTGTGTCCCCTTTAATTGGTCCCAGCACTCCTTTACATACTGTAGATATCGTTCTTATCCAAAAATCAAGACAATAGGCCCTCTGTCATTTTATAACAACAGTTCCTCTTTAAATTGGCTCTCGACATCTCCAACTCTCTTGCTCTACTCCTTCACTCAAAAACATAAAAATAATGCTTCACCTTTTATTTCATTACTTACAAACTCCATAAAATGCCACTCACATTAATATGTGCAGTACCATATACACAGCTTTCAATAAATACAGAAGCAGCATGTATATACTTTGAATTTTACTAACAAAATACCATTCCTCCACGTTATTCTATGCATGACAATGCCATCAACCTTGGCCCCACCCCTACGTGTTTTGTTACAGGGGGATTGTGATTGGCTGCCATCACACATTGCTTATATAGTCTTCAAAACCAGCACCAGTTTTCTCATAGACTCCTCCATATTTTTTATAGTCCTTACTTATTCTTTATAGTGCCGCAATCTTATAGGATACCAAAAAAATATATAATTAGAGTTAAAATATATCCCAACATTAAAACCGACAATAGTACATCTAAAATAGTTGCACAATATTATGAACTCAGTCTGCCTTTATATTTAAAATGATCTAATACATTATATGTAAAATAGCTTAAAATCCTAATTAAAAGGTATTATAACCACCAACTTCTACAAACTATTTTGACACCCTCAAATTATATTAATAGTTACTAATAAAACAATTCAAGTCAAATCCTATTTTTAATTCAACTTGTGAATCCATCATTATTCTCTCTTACTTAATTCACTAACCTTATTGCTACCCCTCCAATTCTTTTTATGTGCTACTTAATTGCAACAGAGAAACATCTGATCCCTTGCCCTTCAATACAGTGCTTTACTATATAAATATCAAGACCAAGGAATTGTTTTTCAAGGGCAGTAAAAACTTCAAAAGGAGCCAGACTGAATTGTACATATGCTGCGCCCATTAATGGGGTCACATGGCAACTGTCCTGCAACCACGTGTAATGCATATGGTTGCCGCACAATGTTGTGGCATTTACAGGGTAAATCAGGTGATGGGAAGGCAACATATCACCTCCTCAGTGCCTGTAAAATGCCTCTTAAAAACAATCCACAGCAGATCACTTTTCAGAGAGGTGGCGTGTCCAAACTTAGCCTAAATGGATAACAATTCACATATATGCATTATATGTTTATTTAGCTGTTTGCCTAGAGTTCAGCTTTAATGGTGGCTGCCTGTAGAGCTCCTCCAGGTGTACAGAAAACCACATTGAGCACAACTGCTCAATAAACATAAGTGCCCAGGGAAGTGCTTTGTTGCTGCCATGTTAAAAAGGCCACAGACTACACTGTTTATCAATATCCAGTTCCACAGCAGAAAAAAAATAATTCAACCTAGACATGGAGATGTTTTTGGAAATAAAAAGCACTGACTAATGTTATCTTGCTTTACAGGGCTGTATGAAACCTATCCAACCAATGCAGAACCAGAATGCTGTGATGTCAGATGGGAATTATCAACAGATAACCAATCCAAAGGGACTAAAAAATCACATGATTCAACGTTGTGTCACAGGACGTCACTCACAGCTTCATCAGCATCCAGACTGTGTAATAGTAGACTTAAACTGTGTGTTCTTGTACTGATACTATTACATACTGTATTAGCAGTCTCAGCAGCACAAAACTCAACAGGACTGGGTTTTGAAAACTTAAGAATTTTGGAAGACCGTTCAACACACGAGGAATAGAATAATGGAAGTCTTCAGTTGGATAGACATGCCACTGGCCCACTCCAGCAAAACGCTACAGTCACATGTAACAGAAACGAGGTGCTTGTACCTTACAACCAATTTTTACAAGTCAATACAAATAAAAATGTCAAGATGGGCCAGACTCCAAACTTCAAGGACAACATGGGACAGCTTTTTATTGACTAAAAGGCTGTATGGTGACTTAAATTTCTCACACCATTTTATACACTGTGTTTTAATGTATGGATTTTTTCTTTTTTGTTTGATTTTGCACTTGTTAATACAGGATTTTATTTTTGGGATGGTTTCTCAAAGCTATACTGAGTCTTTTCACTGTCTATATATTTCTAGTCATTGTACTCATCATTTATGTCCTGTCAGTTTCTACTCTGAAGGCAATGCTATGAATGCAAGCATAGCAAACAATAACAGCACCAATATCCATTCTGCCCATCTATAACATTGTTATACCCATCTCTTTAAAGCAAAAAAAGTGAAAACCATAAACAACTTAGGAAACAGCATAGTTTCAACTGTTAATTTGTAAGCAAAGGGCACACCTACAGTAGGGTGTCTTTATGCTAGTAGGATCAGACAACTGATCAAGCAAACTACATGCCTTAGGGCTGAAGGATGGTGAAACAGTGAGACTAATGCTCTCCTTAAAGAGTTGGGCAATTATCCCATTTTTACGTGAACCTATAACAAACTGTGTTGTTCCAGGTCCCATCTAAGAAAAATAAAATGTCCAGTCTCTCTGCTGGTCAGTTGAACAGGAGCAGCCTTTTGATTCAGTATGTAGAACCAGTTAAGCTCAGTGAGTAATATAGTTGAAGGCCTTCACATTGGAGGTAAACTTTTGGCATTCATTGTGAATTAAATTTTTATTTCTGCTGTAGTTGCAGTTTTTTTTAATCAAATGTCAATATTTATTAGTTTACTGTAGATATGATGAAAACATATCAAGATGGGAAGTCTTGCCCAGGAAAACCTTGAAGCTTATTTAAATTGCAATTAAATTGTTAGAACAATGAGAATTAAGCCTAAAGTGTTCAGCAAAAACAGCTTAAAAATGCTAATTAGCTGTTGCTTCTGATTTGGTTGACAGAGTGACTTGTTTTCTGATTTTACTGGCCTCCCCCCATCAAGAGAACCTGTACTGAAATAAATATGGAAACTGGCACTGCTGATGATATCTTCTGACAATGCTGGTAGCCTGGTTTTGAACCAATGGATTCAACAAATAGAATTAATGACCCAGAAAAATATGCAGATCAGAAGTAGTGACTTTGCCTTTACCTCACAGGCTGCATACAAAGCCACTAGCATTTTCAGGAGGAGGTCAGCATTGGAAGCTAATCTATTTTGCTTAGTTTAGCTGTGTGCTAAAGTGACAATGTCAGGATTTTTAAAACCAGAAACTAGCACCTCTGAAAAGCAAAAACAAGTATACTTGCCTGGCTTTCTGCACTGCCAAACTGTTGTAGTTAAAAGAAAACATTAATAAAAGACATTCTACATTTAACCCTTCTCAAAGTGCCAAATTCTGGTGGGTTCCATATGTTGACCCCTATGTCAGTACAGGATTCAATAGTGATGTAGTGTTGGTGGAATAAACCACAGAGTAGAGGGGGATGATCCATTCAACATATATGGAAGTTTAAAGAACTTTCAGCAAGCTTCACTTTTGCGTGTAGTTGACTTTGGTGGTGGAGGCAGGAGGACAGGTAAGTGTAAACAGTGTTCTTTGCAGAGAGCTAATTTAAGGTTTGAAAAATCCTGACAGGGTTGCTCTAAACAACTATATATACACGCTATATATATCTATAAAATTTTATTTAAAGTTAAAAACTGCCAAATCTGGCCTAGAGATTACCGGAAAAACTGATGGACCCCTTGATGCAGCAAGCCTTTTATAAAGTAATAAATAGAGTATGGACTCTATGAATGAAAAAATAAATCCAATTAACTCAGCTCTTTTTAAATGTTCTTGCAATTATCTTGCCATGCCCTGGCAACGGTAGTGATCTGATATTTTGTTAAACACTGGTGACTGACCCATCTATATGTTTCTGTGAATGTTGATTTTCATTGTAACCTGAAAGGCTCAGTGCATTCTTACAGAAAGAACATTGTGTAGGTTTTTTATGTTCCTGATTAGTAAACCATTACATTTTACATATTGATTAGTATTGCTACCATGTTAGAAATGTTGTTGTTAGGTTGTTTATTGTTTCCAGTAATATTAAAGGAAGGAAGATTTATAAGGGCTGTTAAAACAAATAAACTCAGTTTCCTTCCTATTCTCTTTCTACACTTGGGAAGTGCACTTCAAACATGTTTGCTGTGTAGCAGGGATACGAAGGAAAATACTTTAAAGCAAAAACAACTTCTTTGCTAAAAGGCATCCCCTTCTTAAGACTAGTCTTTTCTTTTAGTCTCTGCCTCATCTACTACCTGAGATTATGTAGAAAGGACCAATACTATGCATTCATCATTTTAATTCCTCTCCTGATTTTAGTCATAAAAATGCGCTAATAAAAATAAAATCAAAGCATTTGCACATATTAGCGCAATATTAAGAAAATGCACCAGAAAAAATATGTATATTTATATATAATGTTGTCCAGTGTTTTATTTTCAATAACAGCTTTATGTTTGGGAATACATGGTGCTTTTTCTTGGTTTTAGGATACATTGTAATTTTATTTACACATTGCAAAAATAAGACTAATAGAATGAATAATTATAAAAAGCCTTAAATAATGGTAGAATGTAGATTTTAGGTAGGTAGAATATTTAAATATAGTGGAGCAATAACTGGGTGGTACACTAGTTCTTTAGAAAAGAGCAAAGGGGGAGCAATGTATAAAAAGCACTTACTGGCTGAGCTCTTGTTCAACTGATCTACTGTTTAAGTACCTGTATGTATGGTCAGTAAACAGTTTGTTATAACCTTTATCTACCTCTGCTGGGCAAAGGCCATTCAACGTCTTTTCTTTCTGTGTTGTGCTGTGTATATTATGTGTCATATCAATACCATGTTCATTTACCTTTTTACATATTGCACCACGACAGTAGCAAGGTTCTTATGAATTCATATCAATAAATGGTATTTTGGATTGTCAAAACACAAATATACTTTTGAATACTATGGAACTGCTGTATATCTCTATGGTATTACTGGTAAATAAGACTTTATGGGAATTTTTAATACACTTTTTGCTTCTGCTAAAAAAATGTGAAACATTTTGCCATGACATTGCAAAAAGTATCTTATTTTTGGTGTTTATTTATTGTTTTTAACGTAATACTTGTAATGACACTCAAATGTTAAAAACAAAACATTTTATATTTTTTTTAATTCCTTACATATTTACATTAAACTACAAAAGGGATTTTTTATTACCTGGATGTAATACTGTATACTGACTGCTGGTGTTCATGACTATCTAAGTTTGTTTGGTGATTTGGGCACACTGTGACAACTTTTTTGTCGCCATTCACCCCCCTGCCCCCAAATGGATTCTCCATAGGAGTCAGTAAGGGAGATGTAATTGTCCCATGGAATTATAACTAGCTAAGGAGTGTTTCAATACATATAATCAAGAAAAATTTGCAGTTTTAGTTGAATGTATCTTAAAGTTTCAAATGTGCACATAAAGTGCAGAAAAACAAAATCACCCAACAATCTTGAGAAGATGCAGATAGTCAACTTGTATGTTTAGGTTTTTGATGAGATTATTGGTGTCATATTTTTTGCAAAGTGACAGACAAATAGCATTATGACATTGTAAGAAAGCAATCATGGTACCAGATGAGTACAATTACATCTTGAAAAGTCACATAGGAAAAAAGACAGTTGCTTTCAAAAGGATTACAATCACTACAGCACTGGATTGAAAATAACTTGTGTGTATTAGCCCTTTTTTCTGCAATCTGCCTTTCATGTGCCTGCTGAGCACTGTTAAGTAGATGTCAATCAGTTGTCAATCAAACTGGTAAAATTGCTCAGAAAAAGATGAAGTAGATAACTAAAGTTTCAACTGGGCTCCATTATTGTTAAACCTCTAAGGCAAAGAACTAAACTATATTCATGAATGTAAACACTATTTTGTTTAGACCTTTGTTTATTATGTCAAATATATTTTATATAATAGTTTAGAATTAGCCAATAAAATAACATTTTAATAGAAGTAAAGCTACTTCTTAAATCCCTCAACGTGAAGCTACAAATATAAGTCTACCACAATAAGTTAAGGATAACTACAAATACATATCAAACATTCAGACCTGGGTGGAGTTTAAAGAGCTATATAGAAAACAGTATACTTCCCTCCGTGGCCTTGTTCTTAGACACTGCTGCTGGGGGGGGTGTATATGGACAAATATCACTGCATTGAATAGGATGTGGTTAGCAGTTACAGTTTATGTAATTGTGTTTAGTTACATGAGATTTAGAAAATATTTTTATATGAAAACATAAATCAGGTTCTATCACCTACAAGTGATGTGTTTTAGAACATATAGATTACATTATGCTTTTAAATATATGTTTCTTCTTGCACTTACAGTTAGTGCAGATTTCAATTTTTGAGAAAGAAATAATGAAGTATTTTTATACTATATATAAATATATAAGGAAAGGATCATCTTTTTCATAGACACATCCTTTAAATGTGGATGTAGTTTCAACTATATGGCTCATTGTTGGCTCTGTATGTCATGCTACATAGATAATTTTATATTTCTTAAAGTTGTAGTCAATTAATCTTCTTATAACAGTCATTATGCTATAGAGCAGAGATTTGTTGTGATATTTATTATTTATTTATTTTTTTATCTCTGTGGAAAACTTCAAAATACACATTTGATATAGCTATATAAAAACCTATTTGTAAATTATAGAGAAAATATATTAAGGTTCACATCCCAGACCTGCAGGAAGTAGACCTTTTTCCCAATGTATTACACTGCTATCAGATTTAAAAGGATTCCAAAGAAAGTCTTTGTCAGTACTGGATGGATATTTCTCCAAAGATCATTTTAACATATTTTGAAGTGGGGCTTTGTCTTGGGTATATGTTGAAAGAATAACTTTTATTAATAACTTGTAACATGTCTATGCTGCTGCATAAGCATGTGCATTTCTAAACCGGTGTCTTGCATGCATGTCTTCTAACAAGACGAGGTTGCCAAAGACAGGGCAGCATAAATCCATTCTAAGTAAAATGATATTACCTGTGTAAAAGTAAAAAAATAAGAATTTACTACAAAATACCAAATGACCTGTGCAGCAGCCTGAAGGCATTACAGTTCAAATCACCTAAGTAAAATGTAAATAATGCATAATGATGTTCTTAATTTGGCAATAAAATTCGTTTAGGCAACAGATTGACTACTAATATCAACAGATATGAATCTAAAATATTCTAGGAGATAACTTAGATATAATTCTGGACCTGATGGCAAAAAGATTCTTAAGTGAGAATCATTTGCACATACTGGTATATGATAACCTTTGCTTATATGTTTGTTATTTTTTTTTACCATTTTTATATATATCTTTTTTTAGTTTATTGGCCTTTATATTATTTTGCATATTTTATATAAGTTCTAATTCTCTTAGATTGCATGCACAAGTTTGTAAAGCATCACAATTCAATATCCAGTTAATTATCTTGCTAATTAGAGTGCAGATAACCTTAAATTCTGTGTTAAAATAAAAGAAAGATTTTACCACTTCAGTTAACTTATTCTACTTACCTAGCTTAAACAAACATCCTCACAAGTTAGGAAGCACTTCAATTTTTTGATTTGTTAAATTGTACTTTAAATGTAAATGGAGGCAGCCTTTTCCAGGCACATATACCACATGCTAATTCTAGATGAGCGAAACAGGACCAGTGCACTGGGATACTGCCCCGTAACTAGAATGCATTCAATATCACTTAATGTGCCTAGATGAGATCATCAGTGCATATACTGGCTTGGCGACTCTTTAGACAACAATAACCCACCCCAGATATTGTTTTTTTTTCTGTGTTGAAAACATTCCAAAATGTGAAATAAGCTGTAATATCAAAATGTTATTTCAACAGAAGCTAACAGTGTTCATAGTCTTATTTACCAGTTGAGATTTCTCATACTATATGTTATGCCTAATGCCTTTTATGTCTGATCAACAATTCCTTCTGTATCTTTATTGCTTAAACTGAAATTGTATGTCTTTTTTTCCTGTTCTGTCTTTTTACTTTGTATTTGTTAACCCGGAAATGTTTATTTATTTTTTTCATTGACGTTAAAGGAATGGCTACTGCTTTATAACGTGTTCTCTTTTAACAAAGTACTTCCAGTGTAGCAGTGAGACCAGCACCTTCCTTTGGGAGATGGCTCTAAAACTGCAAACAGACAAGTACCTGCATTTGAAATGAAAAAACAATAATCATGTATGATGCAGATCTCATTCCATCCCTTTGCCATCAGTAATATTTGTATGGCACAGATTTGAGCATGCTTGTGTTGTGTGCATCTTACTTTGCCAGAATGAATTTGCATCTTGCCACCATTGTAACCACAATCCTTTTCCACTTCCCCTCATGCTGTATGCCTATACATACATGATTAAAATGGTTAAAGAAATCAAGAAACAAAATACAAAACAATATTTCTGAAACAAAATCATAATAATGGTTTTTATTTTTGTATTTTTGTGGTGGTACAGATTATTGCCAATGTCTCTTATGTCTTATTTTCAGCAATAGGGAAAATCCACATTTTGTGCAATATGTTAAAATCGCTAAGCCAAATGTCATTCTACACAAACCAGACCTATATGTTATTATTACTTATTGGCATTCACATTGGTATTACATTATACTGGGAATTTTGTCCATTAAAGAGACAGTATTATTTTTTTTTAAATGGCAGCTGAAGGGTGTCCTTCCTTACCATGCAAGTAGAGCACTGGGCTTTGTGAGTTAACAATATTCAGGGTTATATTAGTCCTATCCATAAGATAGTGCTTGAACCTAACAATGCTGTACACATATTCTTGTAAAGGACAGTAAATAACAGTACCACTCTTATCAGTGCAGTAATGAGGGGTGAACAGTTGTCTATTGGCCAAAAATTGTCCTGTAGAATTTTCCTTTGATGAGGTCTCTTCAAAGCTTAAGAGATAATGTTGTTTTGTTATTTAGGTAAATGAAAATCACAGCTCTATTTTAAGGTGCACATAATTAGGTTTAGAGATTGACAAATTAGGAAAGTGAATATTCACTTTAAATACATAATCATATGCAAGGGAAAAAAATTAGATTTTTGCATGCACATGATTGAGTGAACTTAACACAGCTTCGCCTGAATTAATAAACTAGTTGAACATTCAGTTATCTTAAGTGAACAGTCTCCACCCATTTAGTTAATCAACCTCAATGCCCCCCCCCCCCCCACAAAAAAATGATTGCCTAATAGGGCTGAAAGGTAGAAAGAAGTGGATTGTAGAAAGCCCCAGCAATCCACTGATTCATCAAAGAATTGCACATGGGAATTCCAAATGAACACTGGAAAAAATATAGACATCAAGATGACACCAAAACAGCATCCTGAAGTATAAATCTCATACCAAATTGAGGTCCACTGTACAAACATAAAAGGTGTGCACTTTAGTAAACTGTTTCCTATGAGGATATTGCAAAGCCCAGCAATTAGCAACTACCCCTTTCGCATAACTAAATATAGTTATGTAGATAATATAAGTGACAACAAATGACCAGATAAGCCTTTTGTGACAAGCACAATAAGAATGAAATGATTATATAAAACCACATCACACATACTTTCCACCAATGATAATAAAAGCAAGCTGTCATAGGACCTGTCTGTGAAACCTCAGGTGGCAGCTGCCATTCTAACTTAAATTTGAGACTTGTATATGGGCACTGAAGCCTGACCTGTTCAGCTTCATTACACGTTATGTTGATTCTGTTTATCATGTGACAGGTAGAATCTATGATATTTGAAGAATTTATATATTTTCTTGCTTTTTTGTTATTTATTCTAGCATGAAAGTGTGGCTGTATTTTACAGTACAATGTCTAAACTCCCAAACTGTCATTTTTAAGCATGCTATTTTTTTTTGTTCTTTTTAAGGAATGGGGGTTCAACCAAGTAACTTAGACAATCAGAATTATTCCTCCTTTACACGTTGTTCCAAATCATCATAATGCTTGAGTCTCCACTAGGAGAAACTACTGAAAAAAACTGTCAGAAACAATTCCACTAAGCACCAAGTAGAAATGCATGGATTGTATATATTATTTTTTGCACTATTGAAGGTTTATCTTCTAGTTAATGGAGAGGAACAATTTGGGACTTTAGGTGAGGCACCTGGGAAGGGGAAGTGCCTCCATCCCTATTAATGATAAAGAAGAGGGTTGGGACTTTGGATGAGGCACATGAAAGGGACTGGTTGTGTAACAAATGATATTCCTTAAAGTACATACAGCATAACAAATCAAATTGAATAAATAAATAAGCATTTATTCAATTTGATTTGTTATTGTCAGGATCACTTAAGTGGTCATGCTTCCCATTTCAGTATCTGGGTGTTGGCTGTTGCAGTCTCCCTGTATGTGTTCATCTGTTAGGTGATTGATCTGCTCAATCACCTGATGTAAGCAAACCATACACTCTATCCCTTGCTTGTGAGACACAGTTACCTGCATTGTTCTTGATCAAGCCTCCCATTTTAAGCTTAAGCCACACTTTTTGGAAGCACAGCAGGTTAACTTGATTATTACATGGTTGCAGGGGGATCCCCAGTCTTGGGCTTTTAGTCTCTCCGCAGATGACCCAGCCAGAGGCTCAGTTGAAGAATTTTTCAAGGCCCTGAGGTTACTCTATGATGATCCTAATCGTACCCGCTCTGCAGAAGCTAATCTTAGGTCATTACGTCAGGGTAAACGCACCGCTGAGCTATACTGTTCTGATTTACGCCGCTGGGCACCTGACTCAGGGTGGAATGACCCTGCTCTAAGAAGCCAATTCGGGTTAGGCTTATATGACTCTAACAATGACTCCTTAGTACACTACCCATAACCAAAGTCGTTGAATGAAGCCATGCAATTAGCCATAGGTATAGACAGACGTTTACGTGAAAGGCGTGCACTCTGCTCGCCACTTCTCCATCAGCCCTTCCTGGGTCCTCTCATCCTATCCAGGAGGACCCCATGCAGATTGGCGCAACCCATTTGTCCTCTGGGGAAAAGGCTAGTAGAAGATCTCAGGGTCTCTGCCTACACTGTAGCAACCATGGCCACTTTGTTGCCAGTTGCCCTAATAGGCCGGGAAACATCAAGCGTCTAGTGTGGGTGGGGTCTGCTTCTTTAGACTATACTGGGTCAGGTTCCCCTGAGATAAACTATTTGTTCCTGCACAACTTAGCTCTGCTAAGTTTTCTCATCACCTCTCAGCCTTCATAGACTCTGGTGCCGCTAGCAATTTCATTGATAGGGACCTAGCACACCGTCTACAGATTCCCTTGACTGAGGTGCACAGACCCTATTCAGTCTTAGCTGTCGATGACTCTCCCTTGTCCATGGACATGGTCACCTTAAGCATGGTACCCAACTACTAGCCCATCTCACAGTCCCAGCTCTCCCTACCCGTTATGCTTATTTTGCTGACGTCTTCACTGAGAAGGCTGCTTCTGTTCTTCCTCCCCACCGGTCATACGATTGTCCCATAGACCTCCTGCCTAACACTACTCCTCCTAGAGGCAGAATTTTCTCTCTGTCACTACCTGAGACCCAGGCCATGAAAACCTGTTCAGGAAAATTTGGAGAAGGGGTTCATTCGCCCTTCCACGTCCCCTGCCGGGGCGAGGTTCTTTTTCATTGAGAAGAAGGATGGATCCTTACAGCCCTGTATTGATTACCGTGGTCTGAACAAGATCACTATCCCTAACGAGTATCCCCTACCACTCATTACTGAGCTCTTTAACCATATTTAGGGAGCTCAAATTTTCGCCATATTGGATCTATAGGGAGCTTACAATTTGATTCGCATTCGTGAGGGTGACGAGTGGAAGACAGCTTTTAATACTCGTGAAAGTCACTATGGATACCTTGTCATGCCGTTTGGGTTGTGTAATGCACCAGCTGTCTTCCAGGAATTAGTGAATGACATTTTTCGCGAGTGTTTGGGCCAGTTCGTACTTGTATATTTAGATGACATCTTGATTTACTTTTCTTCTCTCGGTAATCATTACAATCACATCCGTGCAGTCCTGTTGAAACTCTGGCAACACTCTCTGTATGAAAAACTTTCTAAATGTACTTTTCATGTCTCAGAAGTACCATTCCTGGGTTACATACTGTCCAACACTGGGATGGCCATGGATCCTGCCGAAGTACAGGCTATTTCCCATCGGGCTCAGCCTAAAGATGTAAAAACAGTGCAATGTTTCCTTGGATTTGCCAACCTCTATAGGAAGTTTATTAGGAATTTCTCCACCATTGTTGCACCCATTACTGCCCTAACTAAGAAAGGAGCCAGAGGCAATTTCTGCCTTTCAAATACATAAATCTGCCTTTATCGCAGCACCTGTATTTACCCATCTTGACCCCACAAGGCCATTTACTGTGGAAGTTGATGCCTCCGATGTTGGTGTAGGAGCCATCCTTTCCCAGCGATCGCCTTCATCTAATGAGCTACATTCCTGTGCCTTTTTCCCAGAAGTTCTCCATTGCAGAGCTAAACTATGACATTGGGAACCAGGAACTCTTAGCCGTCAAATGGGCCCTTGCGGAATGGCGACATTGGCTGGAGGGGGCTCATCATCCATTCGTAGTTTATACTGACCATAAGAATCTGGAGTACATTAAGACGGCCAGACGCCTTAACTCTTGACAGGCCCGTTGGTCCCACTTCTTTACCCGCTTTGATTTTACTATTACCTACTGTCCTGGTTCTAAGAATGCCAAGGCAGATGCCTTGTCTCACAGTTTTGAGCCCTTTCCTGGAGCTTCATCTAAGATTTATAATAACTTACCTCCAGCACAAGTGATATGGGCCCTTTTGGCTGACCTTTCAGACTCTATTTTCGAGGATCATTCTATGGCTTCATCCAATCTACCCCCGGAAAACTGTTTGTCCCTCTCCATCTTAGGCTTAAAGTGCTTTCTGAAGAACATGATACTAAGACTGCCGGGCACCCACAAATTGCTAAAACGTTTTCCTTGATTTTGGGCTCACTGCCATCTAGGTGGTAGTGGACCGCTTTAGTAAAATGGCTCATTTCATTCCACTTGCCAAACTCCCCTCATCAAAACTTCTGGCTTCCTTGTTTGTCTGAGAAATACTTAAGCTCCCCGGGTGCCCCAGAACATTGTCTCTGACAGGGGTACACAATTTGTTTCCAGGTTCTGGAAGGCCTTCTGTGACCTCTTGGGAACCAGCCTCTCTTTTTTATCTGCCTATAATCCTCAAACGAATGGGCATTATCGCTATCTTCACTGTTTTGTCTCTGATAAGCAAGTGGAATGGTCCTCAGCATTGCCCTGGGCTAAATTTGCCTATAATAACTGGTCTTATTCTTCTACTGGAATGTCTCCTTTCTATTGCATTTATGGTTTCCATCCCAAATACTGTTCATTCTCAGACATTTCTTCTGACTTTCCCGATGCTAACGCCCAAAGTAAAGTAAAGCCCAGACTAACTTGTCCTCTAGTTCCACTGCCCAAAAACTCTTTGTGGATCGTCTCCGCTCTTAGCCTCCTCAGATTTAGGTCAGGGATTGGGTCTGGCTGTCCACGAGAAATCTGTCCCTCAAAGTTCCTTCACAGAAACTGGCTCCTAGGTTTATTGGGCCTTACAAAGTTATTCACCAGGTAAACCCAGTATCCTTTAAATTACAACTTCCTACCTCCATAAGGATCCCTAACGTTTTCCATGTTTCTCTTCTAAAACCCCTTCAGACGGATACCATTGTTTCATCTCAGCATCCGCTCATGGTCAATGGACAGGAAGAATATGAGGTAGAGCGTAGTCTGGATTCCAGAAAAGTAAGGAACGCTGTCCAGTATCTGGTGGCCTGGAAGGGCTTTGGTCCTGAAGAAAATTTTTAGGTCTCAGCTGCATCTGTTCACGCTAACAGACTTGTTCGGAACTTCCATCACCAGAATCCTGACAAGCTTGCCCCTAGGGGTCCAGGGGCCCCTCCTCAGAGGGGGGATAATTTCAGGATCTCTTAAGTGCTCCTGCTTCCCATTCCACTATCCGGGTGCTGGCTGTTGCATTCTCCCTGTCTGTGTTCACCTGTTAGGTGATTGATCTGCTCAGTCACCTGATATAAGCAAACCGAAAACTCTATCCCTTGCTTGTGATAGAGACACTGTTACCTGCATTGTTCTTGATCAAGCTGTTTGTCTGCCTTGCTTTGTTGTTGGCTCTCCCTGTGTATCACCCGGATCACATATCGAACTATTCCCTGAACTCAGCCTGTCTTATTACCTAGACTGTCATTGGATCAGATATTGGACTATTTCCTGAAGTCAGCCTGCCTTATTACCTGGACCATATTAGAACCACGCTATCTGTCTGCTAAACTGCAAGTAGTCTGTTGTTTGCTCTGCTCGCGTCTGCCCTAGTGTGGTAGCCAGGCACTATAGCATTGTGTATAAGTCCTGGGGGCAACCAAGTACCGGTAGGCCTGCTTGTCTTAAGGGAAAGGGGGCCGCTATAGGTGAAGCACACAGTAGCTAGCTATAGTGTCTGACCACCTTGCATTGAGACGTGACATTCGTGACATTATCACAAGCCTTTAACAAAATTTTCTGTCAAGATGGACTCTGCACAGGCCTTTTTATTTGCTGAGGAAATGTACAAACTGACACGCCAGTAGGGATGAGCCGAACACCCCCCTGTTCGGTTCACACCAGAACCTGCGAACAGACCTAAAGCTCATGTGAACTTTAGAACCCTATTAAAGTCTATGGGACTCGAATGTTCAAAATCAAAAGTGCTAATTTTAAAGGCTAATATGCATGTTATTGTCATAAAAAGTGTTTGGGGACCTGGGTCCTGCCCCAGGGGACATGTATCAATGCAAAAAAAAGTTTTAAAAACGTCAGTTTTTTCAGGAGCAGTGATTTTAATAATGCTTAAAGTGAAACAATAAAAGTGTAATATTCCTTTAAATTTTGTACCTGGGGGGTGTGTATAGTATGCCTGTGAAGTGGCGCATGTTTCCCGTGCTTAGAACTGTCCCTGCACAAAGTGTCATTTTTGCAGAAAAAAAAAGCTATTTAAAATCACTCGCGGCTATAATGAATTGCTGGCTCCCGTAATACAGAGAACAGTCATTCATTGAAAGTCATTGATAAAAAAAAAGCGTGGGGGTTCCCCCAAATTCAATTACCAGGCCCTTCAGGTCTGCTATAGATAGTAAGGGGAACCCTGCATCAAATTGAAAAAAAAATGACGTGGGGTCCCCCTCAAAATCCATACCAGTCCCTTATTCGAGCACGCAACCTGGCAGGCCGCAGGAAAAGAGGGGGGACGAGAGCGGCCCCCCTCCCTCCTGAACTGTACCAGGCCACATGCCCTCAACATTGGGAGGGTGCTTTGGGGGTCTGTGACCCCTCAAAACACCATGTCCCCATGTTGATGGGGACAAGGGTCTCATCCCCTCAACCCTGGCCGTTGGTTGTGGGGGTCTGTGGGCGGGGGGGGTATCGGAATCTGGAAGCCCCCTTCAACAAGGGGACCCCCCAGATCCCAGCCTCCCCCCCTGTGTGAAATGGTAAGTGGGTACAAAAGTACCCCTACCATTTCACCAAAAAAGTGACAAAAATTTTAAAAATGACAGGAGACGGTCTTTAAATATTCCTTTATTAAATTCTTCTTTCATCTTCTTTCTTCTGGTCTTCTTCCTTTCTTCATCCTTCGGTTTCTTCATCTTCGTCTTCATCTTCTTCTTCCATCTTCTTCTTCCTCCAATCTGCTTCTTCTTGCTCTGGTCTTCTCGCCTGTAAATGAACGGGAAGTGGCTTTCCCCATGACATCAGAGGGGGCGGGGACGGCCCCGCCTCCCTCTGACGTCATGCAGAAACCATAGGGAAGTCCCCATGATGTCCCCGTGCGTCAGAGGGGGGCGGGGTCACCAGGTGGCCCCGCCCTCCGTTATAAAAGAACTGTCAGGCGGAGCAAAGCCTCACACAGCGGGAGCCTCCCATTGAGCGGAGCGGGCCGACACAGAAGAAGAGACGCCGACGCCGTGAAAGAAGATGCCGGACGAGAAGACCAGAGCAAGAATAAGCGGATCAGAGGAAGAAGAAGATGGAAGAAGATGTAGAAACCGAAGGATTAAGAAAGGAAGAAGACCAGAAGAAAGAAGATGAAAGAAGAATTTAATAGGAAGGAATTGTCAAAGACCGTCTCCTGTCATTTTTAAAATTTTTGTCACTTTTTTGGTGAAATGGTAGGGGTACTTTTGTACCCCCTTACCATTTCACACAGGGGGGGAGGCTGGGATCTGGGGGTCTTTGTATGTGTATTAATGCAGCGCTTATAACCAAGATGGTGCTTTTGCAAGAAAGATCTTATTAATGAGTTTGGGATTGTAAGGAAAAAATTATAAATATTTTTGACTTGATGCTAAAAGTATGTATAAATATGTAGTGCAAAACCTTATATATAAATCACATAAAATTTATAGACTATTTTCAATAAAACATGAGTATATATAAAAAAATTTTACTTGTGATTTAAAATCGGTGAAGATAAAATCAAAAGATACTTTTATATCGTGAGAAAATATTGTGAAAGGTAAAAGGAATAAGAACTCAATGTCTATAGACTCGAAGGTGCTCGGTGAAATCTATACATAAAGTGTATAGAGGTGAAGTCCGTAGCAATTTAGTTGGTGGTCAAGTGAAATGACACTCGTGGCAATAGGTGACTTAATTCGGTGTGATGGTGACGGCTTGTCTGATGGCTCTCAGGCCTATTGAAATGAGGCTTACCGGATAAATTGGACTTGAAAACGGCTTATGCCTCACAAGTCGCAAAAGCTTAAACGTTTGGGCACTGGCAACTCTCAGCTCCTCATGATGGCTCCAGAACTTTTCTCGGGTACCATGTTGGTTGATAGGTAGCAGGAGGGTAAGTATCGGATGGGGGAAGGTGAGCGTCAGAGATCCGCGTTTTCAAGCATGTTGTGTAGTCACATTTGAAAGGAAGAACTTACATAGCGTAATACCGTTGAGAAACGTTTTTAATGTTAAGAAAACAGTTTAAAAACACTCACATTTAGAAGAATAAAAACAGGCCTGTTTTAAAATTTGGAGTTGGCGTGGTGCTGTCCTTGTAGTCCACCCGACGCGCGTTTCGTCCGCATAGACGTCGTCTGGGGTGTGGACTACATGTGTCAGCAGCACGCTTTTGTAGTGAGTGTGACCCCAGAGTGAAAAAACGTTGGTTCAGACCGGAAATGATGTCACTTCCGGTCTGGCGAAATTTTAATTTTAGTTTCACTATAAGGGGAATGACATTATTGGAAATGAGACTAGAATGTTTAAATAGATAAAATATTCGTATTTTGTATGTTAATAGTGCTGGGTTTGCCCCTATTATAATGATATCTCCATTGCAATTGGCTGGGAAGGCGTCATAGCGTCATTTCCGTCCAGGGCCATGTGACCGCTTGTCAAACCAAGCCTCACTATGGATCCCTGGAGCGGCAATGCATAGACGCTGTATGGTGGTGATAGGAGGAACCAAGCCTCGTTCTGGAACGACGCACATGCGTCGTAGCCCGGAAGAGCCAAGCCTCGCTTCCAGGTGGTTTTTCTCTTAGATGCATATAGCATATTCTGCTGACACTTGGGGCGGGGACTCAGAGGTCCCGTGATTGGCCAGACCTTTGCAATACACCCCCAAAAGGGGGAATGAATATGTATAAGTATATTCTGACTATGGGGCGGGGACTCAGAGGTCCCGTGATTCGCCGGAATTTACAATACACCCCCAAAAGGGGGAATGAATATGTATATGTATATTCTGATTATGGTCATAACGGATTACAGTATGTGGGGAGGGCTGACACTCCTCCACAGTTTTAAGCCTGATTCAAACGTAATGTCACAATGGGGTGACACTTGTTACGTGTTTCAAAAAAACCATATTATAGCATAGCAATATATATGCATATAGATGGAGACGTAGCTTATAAAATTAGGTGGCATGACATTTGGAGGGACCATAATGCAGAAATAATGAACCAAAATTTATGTCAAAGGTATCTATGTAAATGAATATTCATGTATGGAACCTTATTGTAGTGGTGTTGTTTTTAAAAAAAAGGTACCAGGGACAATTTCCATAAAGAACTGTATGGAAATAGAGGTTTAGATATTCGGCATTAAGGAATGTGAACGCATGAAAAATGCATATAAATGTGTATGTATATACACATAAAATGTATAGAATACAATACATAAAATATGCTAAAAACATATCGTGGTGATATTGTTTTTTTATAAAAAGGTGTCAGGGACAGTTCGTATAAAAACTGTATAAATAAAGGTTTAGATATGCGGCATTAATGAATAAAAACGCATAAAAAATGCATATAAATGTAAAATTATATAAATACCCATACATAAAATATGCATAAAAAAATGTAAAATTATATAAATACCCATACATAAAATATGCATAAAAACCATAAAAGCCTCTAAATGTCCATACATAAAAAATGTGTAAAAACCATAAGAACCACTAGTATATTCCTAAAAATGGCTCTAAGATTAAGATTTTAATATATGTAAAAAATCTGAATAAATAAATATGTATTTGTATATATATATTTCTGAGGACAGAGACCTAAAATATATCAGTTGGGAGTTATGCTGTATTGCTACATCTGTGTGTGTATTCGTAGGGAGGTATATCTTCAGTTTCTCTTAGGGGATAATGTTTACGCTTTATTAATAAATGCGTTTATATCCCAGTCAATATTCATTCCTGTTGGGGAGTAAGATTGCAATTGGTAAATCCAAAAAGTTTCGAGTTGTGAGACCCCTCTGGTTTTGGCTCCTCCCCTCCATGGTGCTGTGAACTTATCGATTATCGTGAATTGGGTACCTCTAGGGTCTCTGTTGTGATGTTGTCGATAGTGCCTTGGTACCGTGTGCTTGATGCTTCCACTTTTTATTTTAGAGATGTGCTCAGATACTCTCGTTGTAAAAGAGCGTATTGTACGGCCAACATATTGTTTTGAGCATGGGCAGGTAATTAGGTATACAACGTGTGTGGTAGCACATGTACTGAAATGTTTGATAGGGTATTTTTTCTTGGTTACTGAAGACTCGAATTCTTTGGTCGTGCATCTTCCTTTGATATTGTAGTGACAAACAACGCATTTTTTACATGGGTAATATCCTATGAGGTTATGAAAAAAAGATGGTTTGGTCGGAGGATTAATAATTGTGGGGGCAATTTGGCTTTTGAGTGAAGATGCCCCTTTATATATCACTCTAGCGTTATCTGGTAGGAGTGGACCCAAAACTTTATCGTTTTTCAGGATATTCCAGTGTTTGGTTAATATAGATTTGATCTGTTTATGTTGGACCGAATAATCCGTAAGAAAAGACCATTTGAACTTATCGTCTGCAGCGGCTCTGGGTTTATCTAACAGCAGTGTTGTTCTGTCTGTTTCTATGGCGCCTTTCAGGTCTTTATCGACTTCTTCCATATTATATCCTTTTTCCCTGAATCGATCGCGTAGGGTGTTGGCTTGTGATTTAAAGGTGTCCAAATCGGTACAATTTCTGCGTAGTCTAAGAAACTGGCTTTTTGGGACCGATCTGAGCCAGCTCCTGTGATGACAACTGTCGATGGGAATGAACCCATTGCGATCCGTGGTTTTAAAATGGGTGCTAAATTTAAAATTATTTTCAGAAAGTTGGATTTCCAGATCTAAAAAGTGAATCTGAGTACGGCTTGATTCGTGGGTGAGTACAATTCCACGGTCATTGTCATTTAGGAGGGAGAAAAAGTTGTCTAGGGATTCCTGAGATCCCTTCCATAGGAGGAGGATGTCATCGATATATCTAGCCCATAGTTTTAATTCAGGTCTTGCTGTAGAATAGATGACATCCTCCTCCCATTTAGCCATAAAAATATTAGCTAGGCTGGGAGCGAATTTGGCTCCCATTGCAACTCCTTTCTCTTGTGAGTAGAATTCTCCACTAAACCAAAAATAATTATGGTTTGTTGCAAAGGTAAGGAGTTCCATTATAAAGTTGGTTTGTCTTCTAATGAGAGTTGATTCCCGTTTTAGAAAAGTTTCTACCGCTTCTAATCCATGCGAGTGTGCAATACAAGTATATAGAGAGGCTACATCTGCGGTA
Organism: Lithobates sylvaticus; assembly: GCA_028564925.1. NCBI lineage: Eukaryota > Metazoa > Chordata > Amphibia > Anura > Ranidae > Lithobates > Lithobates sylvaticus. Next base: position 416,292,369 of record CM053027.1, read on the forward strand.
GCCATGATGAAGTCCTCTTCGATGGATATTGATGACAATTTGTTGATGGCATGTTTAGTGTCCTTTAAATAGGATGGTGTTTTTTGTACTATTGGTTGTAAGTAGTGATCGATATACTTCCCGATTCTTGAAGTGACTGAATCGATGCCACTGATGATTGGGCGTCCCGGAGGTTCCGTTGCATTTTTATGGATTTTAGGTAGATAGTAAATAGTCGGTATTCTGGGTGCTAGTGGGATTAAAAAAGCTTTTTCTTTCCGATTTAAAATATAGGAGTCGAAGCCTCTAGTTACTAACTCCGTAAGGTCTTTCTTATATTTTGATGTTGGATCTGTGGGTAATTTCTTATATGTATTTTCATCGCTGAGAATTTTATGCATTTCACTCATATAGGCGGATTTGTCTAGGAGGACTATTCCGCCTCCCTTGTCGGCCGGGCGAATTACTAAGTCTTTGTTGTCGCAAAGAGATTTGACTCCTGTGCTGAGCAAGGAGTTGTGGTGTATATGTTTTGGAGGAAGCTTGGCTAAGTCTTTGAGGACTAAATCTTTAAAGATATTTAAAGCCGGGGCTACCTGGATTGGTGGATTGAATAGTGAAGGATTTGCAAGGCCTGAATGTACTGTACCTGACATTGCTGCTCTTGCGTGATTTCTAATGGGGTTGGAGATAATATATCTTTGGATATTTATTTTTCTTATAAATTTATGGACATCTATGAAGGTGCCAAATTTGTTCAGTTTTTGGGGGGGGGCGAATTTTAGGCCTTTGTCAAGTACTGCCTTCTCGTTGTCAGTAAGTATTACCTTACTTAAATTAAAGACTCCTTGGCATGTTATGTCCTTTTTCGTTTTCCGTCTCTGTATACGTCTGCCTCCTCTACATCCTCTCTTACGTCTGGACCCCTTTTTCTGTTTAGGGGGTCCCCGTGAAAATCCTGGATGGGATAATGATTGATTTGGTTGTAGCCATAGGTAGCATGTTCATATTCGGTGTTAGGATGTGGGTAGATGTTATCATCATAATTGTCTCGTAGAGGTAAATACCGATTATGAGTAGCAATTGGTGGATGATTCGGATATGAGGAGTTGGGGTAGTTGGGGGGGTGGTCATAGTGTCGAGCAGGCGACCCCCTATATTGGTAATCGTCATAGTCATATCTATAGTTATTATGAGTAGACTGACTTCCTCTTCTACCCCTCTGGCCTCTCCTGTTTGAATTGTTGTTGCCTCTACCTCTCTGTGGGGTGCGTGCATTCTGGGGTTGTCTATTTCTCTGTGGGGTATGTGTACCCTGGGTTTGTCCCCTTTGTGCATGGTTTCCTTGTGTGTTGTATACTTGAGGTGGTTTCCTCGGAGGTGGGGGGGGTTGTTCAGTGGTGGTCTGTCTGTCCCCATTGCTGGTGGTGGCTGTGTTGGTTTCCATAGCATCTGGTACCAAGGATTTTTGCCAATTGAAGACTCTACACGACTTATAGTCGTTTATATCTCTTGTATATTTCTTATGTTTTTTTGCCTTTTGATCTCTATCTTCCTTGATAAGATGAGCTTGAAGGTTAGAAGACAGGGTGTTATATTCCACTGTGTTCTTATATACTAGTAGATTATCTTTAATCTCTTTAATTTCTTTGTCTAGAACAGTGAGGCGACTTTGTTTTCTTGTTTTTAGAAAATTGAGAAATTCAATGCCCGCCTCATTGAAGTATTTGTACCAGGTTTCAATGTCTGGGTCTCCTTGTTGAGGGGAGACATCCCATCTGAGGCTGCGTGGGACCATGTGTTCTCTGGTATATTGTTCCAGGAACGCAAGGTCCCATTGGAGATGTAATTCTGAAACCATGATGTTTCTTAATCTCATAAAGAGTCCACTGATGGGGGTGTCATTGTTTGTTATCACAAAGACACCTTCTGTGTTCACTGTGCGTGTAGCTCTATATTCAAATACATCCATGATGTGCTACAATTGTGGAATACTGCGGCAATATCTTATCAAAAAACAGTGATAGAAAGGAGGGGAGTGGATACTGCGCTGTATATAGAATTTAACTGACTCAAGCTGCTAGCATTGCCGAAAGACTATCGGTGGTAAGAGATTTGTATGTGTATTAATGCAGCGCTTATAACCAAGATGGTGCTTTTGCAAGAAAGATCTTATTAATGAGTTTGGGATTGTAAGGAAAAAATTATAAATATTTTTGACTTGATGCTAAAAGTATGTATAAATATGTAGTGCAAAACCTTATATAAACGTTTTTCTCAACGGTATTACGCTATGTAAGTTCTTCCTTTCAAATGTGACTACACAACATGCTTGAAAACGCGGATCTCTGACGCTCACCTTCCCCCCCCATCCGATACTTACCCTCCTGCTACCTATCAACCAACATGGTACCCGAGAAAAGTTCTGGAGCCATCATGAGGAGCTGAGAGTTGCCAGTGCCCAAACGTTTAAGCTTTTGCGACTTGTGAGGCATAAGCCTTTTTCAAGTCCAATTTATCCGGTAAGCCTCATTTCAATAGGCCTGAGAGCCATCAGACAAGCCGTCACCATCACACCGAATTAAGTCACCTATTGCCACGAGTGTCATTTCACTTGACCACCAACTAAATTGCTACGGACTTCACCTCTATACACTTTATGTATAGATTTCACCGAGCACCTTCGAGTCTATAGACATTGAGTTCTTATTCCTTTTACCTTTCACAATATTTTCTCACGATATAAAAGTATCTTTTGATTTTATCTTCACCGATTTTAAATCACAAGTAAAATTTTTTTATATATACTCATGTTTTATTGAAAATAGTCTATAAATTTTATGTGATTTATATATAAGGTTTTGCACTACATATTTATACATACTTTTAGCATCAAGTCAAAAATATTTATAATTTTTTCCTTACAATCCCAAACTCATTAATAAGATCTTTCTTGCAAAAGCACCATCTTGGTTATAAGCGCTGCATTAATACACATACAAATCTCTTACCACCGATAGTCTTTCGGCAATGCTAGCAGCTTGAGTCAGTTAAATTCTATATACAGCGCAGTATCCACTCCCCTCCTTTCTATCACTGTTTTTTGATAAGATATTGCCGCAGTATTCCACAATTGTAGCACATCATGGATGTATTTGAATATAGAGCTACACGCACAGTGAACACAGAAGGTGTCTTTGTGATAACAAACAATGACACCCCCATCAGTGGACTCTTTATGAGATTAAGAAACATCATGGTTTCAGAATTACATCTCCAATGGGACCTTGCGTTCCTGGAACAATATACCAGAGAACACATGGTCCCACGCAGCCTCAGATGGGATGTCTCCCCTCAACAAGGAGACCCAGACATTGAAACCTGGTACAAATACTTCAATGAGGCGGGCATTGAATTTCTCAATTTTCTAAAAACAAGAAAACAAAGTCGCCTCACTGTTCTAGACAAAGAAATTAAAGAGATTAAAGATAATCTACTAGTATATAAGAACACAGTGGAATATAACACCCTGTCTTCTAACCTTCAAGCTCATCTTATCAAGGAAGATAGAGATCAAAAGGCAAAAAAACATAAGAAATATACAAGAGATATAAACGACTATAAGTCGTGTAGAGTCTTCAATTGGCAAAAATCCTTGGTACCAGATGCTATGGAAACCAACACAGCCACCACCAGCAATGGGGACAGACAGACCACCACTGAACAACCCCCCCCACCTCCGAGGAAACCACCTCAAGTATACAACACACAAGGAAACCATGCACAAAGGGGACAAACCCAGGGTACACATACCCCACAGAGAAATAGACAACCCCAGAATGCACGCACCCCACAGAGAGGTAGAGGCAACAACAATTCAAACAGGAGAGGCCAGAGGGGTAGAAGAGGAAGTCAGTCTACTCATAATAACTATAGATATGACTATGACGATTACCAATATAGGGGGTCGCCTGCTCGACACTATGACCACCCCCCCAACTACCCCAACTCCTCATATCCGAATCATCCACCAATTGCTACTCATAATCGGTATTTACCTCTACGAGACAATTATGATGATAACATCTACCCACATCCTAACACCGAATATGAACATGCTACCTATGGCTACAACCAAATCAATCATTATCCCATCCAGGATTTTCACGGGGACCCCCTAAACAGAAAAAGGGGTCCAGACGTAAGAGAGGATGTAGAGGAGGCAGACGTATACAGAGACGGAAAACGAAAAAGGACATAACATGCCAAGGAGTCTTTAATTTAAGTAAGGTAATACTTACTGACAACGAGAAGGCAGTACTTGACAAAGGCCTAAAATTCGCCCCCCCCCAAAAACTGAACAAATTTGGCACCTTCATAGATGTCCATAAATTTATAAGAAAAATAAATATCCAAAGATATATTATCTCCAACCCCATTAGAAATCACGCAAGAGCAGCAATGTCAGGTACAGTACATTCAGGCCTTGCAAATCCTTCACTATTCAATCCACCAATCCAGGTAGCCCCGGCTTTAAATATCTTTAAAGATTTAGTCCTCAAAGACTTAGCCAAGCTTCCTCCAAAACATATACACCACAACTCCTTGCTCAGCACAGGAGTCAAATCTCTTTGCGACAACAAAGACTTAGTAATTCGCCCGGCCGACAAGGGAGGCGGAATAGTCCTCCTAGACAAATCCGCCTATATGAGTGAAATGCATAAAATTCTCAGCGATGAAAATACATATAAGAAATTACCCACAGATCCAACATCAAAATATAAGAAAGACCTCACGGAGTTAGTAACTAGAGGCTTCGACTCCTATATTTTAAATCGGAAAGAAAAAGCTTTTTTAATCCCACTAGCACCCAGAATACCGACTATTTACTATCTACCTAAAATCCATAAAAATGCAACGGAACCTCCGGGACGCCCAATCATCAGTGGCATCGATTCAGTCACTTCAAGAATCGGGAAGTATATCGATCACTACTTACAACCAATAGTACAAAAAACACCATCCTATTTAAAGGACACTAAACATGCCATCAACAAATTGTCATCAATATCCATCGAAGAGGACTTCATCATGGCTACCGCAGATGTAGCCTCTCTATATACTTGTATTGCACACTCGCATGGATTAGAAGCGGTAGAAACTTTTCTAAAACGGGAATCAACTCTCATTAGAAGACAAACCAACTTTATAATGGAACTCCTTACCTTTGCAACAAACCATAATTATTTTTGGTTTAGTGGAGAATTCTACTCACAAGAGAAAGGAGTTGCAATGGGAGCCAAATTCGCTCCCAGCCTAGCTAATATTTTTATGGCTAAATGGGAGGAGGATGTCATCTATTCTACAGCAAGACCTGAATTAAAACTATGGGCTAGATATATCGATGACATCCTCCTCCTATGGAAGGGATCTCAGGAATCCCTAGACAACTTTTTCTCCCTCCTAAATGACAATGACCGTGGAATTGTACTCACCCACGAATCAAGCCGTACTCAGATTCACTTTTTAGATCTGGAAATCCAACTTTCTGAAAATAATTTTAAATTTAGCACCCATTTTAAAACCACGGATCGCAATGGGTTCATTCCCATCGACAGTTGTCATCACAGGAGCTGGCTCAGATCGGTCCCAAAAAGCCAGTTTCTTAGACTACGCAGAAATTGTACCGATTTGGACACCTTTAAATCACAAGCCAACACCCTACGCGATCGATTCAGGGAAAAAGGATATAATATGGAAGAAGTCGATAAAGACCTGAAAGGCGCCATAGAAACAGACAGAACAACACTGCTGTTAGATAAACCCAGAGCCGCTGCAGACGATAAGTTCAAATGGTCTTTTCTTACGGATTATTCGGTCCAACATAAACAGATCAAATCTATATTAACCAAACACTGGAATATCCTGAAAAACGATAAAGTTTTGGGTCCACTCCTACCAGATAACGCTAGAGTGATATATAAAGGGGCATCTTCACTCAAAAGCCAAATTGCCCCCACAATTATTAATCCTCCGACCAAACCATCTTTTTTTCATAACCTCATAGGATATTACCCATGTAAAAAATGCGTTGTTTGTCACTACAATATCAAAGGAAGATGCACGACCAAAGAATTCGAGTCTTCAGTAACCAAGAAAAAATACCCTATCAAACATTTCAGTACATGTGCTACCACACACGTTGTATACCTAATTACCTGCCCATGCTCAAAACAATATGTTGGCCGTACAATACGCTCTTTTACAACGAGAGTATCTGAGCACATCTCTAAAATAAAAAGTGGAAGCATCAAGCACACGGTACCAAGGCACTATCGACAACATCACAACAGAGACCCTAGAGGTACCCAATTCACGATAATCGATAAGTTCACAGCACCATGGAGGGGAGGAGCCAAAACCAGAGGGGTCTCACAACTCGAAACTTTTTGGATTTACCAATTGCAATCTTACTCCCCAACAGGAATGAATATTGACTGGGATATAAACGCATTTATTAATAAAGCGTAAACATTATCCCCTAAGAGAAACTGAAGATATACCTCCCTACGAATACACACACAGATGTAGCAATACAGCATAACTCCCAACTGATATATTTTAGGTCTCTGTCCTCAGAAATATATATATACAAATACATATTTATTTATTCAGATTTTTTACATATATTAAAATCTTAATCTTAGAGCCATTTTTAGGAATATACTAGTGGTTCTTATGGTTTTTACACATTTTTTATGTATGGACATTTAGAGGCTTTTATGGTTTTTATGCATATTTTATGTATGGGTATTTATATAATTTTACATTTTTTTATGCATATTTTATGTATGGGTATTTATATAATTTTACATTTATATGCATTTTTTATGCGTTTTTATTCATTAATGCCGCATATCTAAACCTTTATTTATACAGTTTTTATACGAACTGTCCCTGACACCTTTTTATAAAAAAACAATATCACCACGATATGTTTTTAGCATATTTTATGTATTGTATTCTATACATTTTATGTGTATATACATACACATTTATATGCATTTTTCATGCGTTCACATTCCTTAATGCCGAATATCTAAACCTCTATTTCCATACAGTTCTTTATGGAAATTGTCCCTGGTACCTTTTTTTTAAAAACAACACCACTACAATAAGGTTCCATACATGAATATTCATTTACATAGATACCTTTGACATAAATTTTGGTTCATTATTTCTGCATTATGGTCCCTCCAAATGTCATGCCACCTAATTTTATAAGCTACGTCTCCATCTATATGCATATATATTGCTATGCTATAATATGGTTTTTTGAAACACGTAACAAGTGTCACCCCATTGTGACATTACGTTTGAATCAGGCTTAAAACTGTGGAGGAGTGTCAGCCCTCCCCACATACTGTAATCCGTTATGACCATAATCAGAATATACATATACATATTCATTCCCCCTTTTGGGGGTGTATTGTAAATTCCGGCGAATCACGGGACCTCTGAGTCCCCGCCCCATAGTCAGAATATACTTATACATATTCATTCCCCCTTTTGGGGGTGTATTGCAAAGGTCTGGCCAATCACGGGACCTCTGAGTCCCCGCCCCAAGTGTCAGCAGAATATGCTATATGCATCTAAGAGAAAAACCACCTGGAAGCGAGGCTTGGCTCTTCCGGGCTACGACGCATGTGCGTCGTTCCAGAACGAGGCTTGGTTCCTCCTATCACCACCATACAGCGTCTATGCATTGCCGCTCCAGGGATCCATAGTGAGGCTTGGTTTGACAAGCGGTCACATGGCCCTGGACGGAAATGACGCTATGACGCCTTCCCAGCCAATTGCAATGGAGATATCATTATAATAGGGGCAAACCCAGCACTATTAACATACAAAATACGAATATTTTATCTATTTAAACATTCTAGTCTCATTTCCAATAATGTCATTCCCCTTATAGTGAAACTAAAATTAAAATTTCGCCAGACCGGAAGTGACATCATTTCCGGTCTGAACCAACGTTTTTTCACTCTGGGGTCACACTCACTACAAAAGCGTGCTGCTGACACATGTAGTCCACACCCCAGACGACGTCTATGCGGACGAAACGCGCGTCGGGTGGACTACAAGGACAGCACCACGCCAACTCCAAATTTTAAAACAGGCCTGTTTTTATTCTTCTAAATGTGAGTGTTTTTAAACTGTTTTCTTAACATTAAAAACGTTTCTCAACGGTATTACGCTATGTAAGTTCTTCCTTTCAAATGTGACTACACAACATGCTTGAAAACGCGGATCTCTGACGCTCACCTTCCCCCATCCGATACTTACCCTCCTGCTACCTATCAACCAACATGGTACCCGAGAAAAGTTCTGGAGCCATCATGAGGAGCTGAGAGTTGCCAGTGCCCAAACGTTTAAGCTTTTGCGACTTGTGAGGCATAAGCCTTTTTCAAGTCCAATTTATCCGGTAAGCCTCATTTCAATAGGCCTGAGAGCCATCAGACAAGCCGTCACCATCACACCGAATTAAGTCACCTATTGCCACGAGTGTCATTTCACTTGACCACCAACTAAATTGCTACGGACTTCACCTCTATACACTTTATGTATAGATTTCACCGAGCACCTTCGAGTCTATAGACATTGAGTTCTTATTCCTTTTACCTTTCACAATATTTTCTCACGATATAAAAGTATCTTTTGATTTTATCTTCACCGATTTTAAATCACAAGTAAAATTTTTTTATATATACTCATGTTTTATTGAAAATAGTCTATAAATTTTATGTGATTTATATATAAGGTTTTGCACTACATATTTATACATACTTTTAGCATCAAGTCAAAAATATTTATAATTTTTTCCTTACAATCCCAAACTCATTAATAAGATCTTTCTTGCAAAAGCACCATCTTGGTTATAAGCGCTGCATTAATACACATACAAATCTCTTACCACCGATAGTCTTTCGGCAATGCTAGCAGCTTGAGTCAGTTAAATTCTATATACAGCGCAGTATCCACTCCCCTCCTTGGGATCTGGGGGTCCCCTGAAAGGGGGCTTCCAGATTCCGATAAGCCCCCCTGCAGACCCCCACAACCAATTTTTAAAACATTTTCTTTGCATTGATATATGTCCCATGGGGCAGGACCCGGGTCCCCAAATCACTTTTTATGACAATAACTTGCATATAGGCTTTTAAAATTAGCATTTGAGATTTCTCCCATAGACTTTTACAGGGTGCTCGCGGCTTTTCGAATTTGCCGCGAACACCCCAAATTGTTCGCTGTTCGCTGAACAGGCAATGTTCGAGTCGAACATGAGTTTGACTCGAACTCGAAGCTTATCCCTACACGCCAGGTCCAGGAATTGTCTTTGCGTGTAAACACACCTCCAGCAGTAGTGCAGGAGCCAGAGCCCAAGGTTAACCCGCCTGATCATTTTTCTGGTGACCCCAATGTGTTTTCCAACTTTAAAAATAGTTGTATGCTATTTTTTGAGCTTAAGCCACACTTCTGGTTCGGAAGCACAACAGGTTAACTTGATTATTACATAGTTGCAGGGGGATCCCCAGTCGTGGGCTTTTAGTCTCTCTGCAGATGACCCAGCCAGAGGCTCAGTTGAAGAATTTTTCAAGGCCCTGGAGTTACTCTATGATGATCCTGATCGTACCTACTCAGCAAAAGCCCTAGGGGCAACCAAGTACCAGTAGGCCTGCTTGTCTTAAGGGAAAGGGGGCTGCTATAGGTGAAGCACACAGTAGCTAGCTGTAGTGTCTGACCACCTGCATTGAAGTAGACGTGACATTCGTGACATTTATGCTGTATGTACTTATTTAATAAATATAATTTTTTACACATCCGGTCCCTTTCATGTGCCTCATCCAAAGTCCCAACCCTCTCCTTTTTCTTCTAGTTAATTCCTATTGGTGCCACACATCCCATAGAACCTCTGTGAATAGGTGAATAGTGAAACTCTGGCTCTGAAACACTAACATAGCGAATCCTGCCTAGTTGTTGCTAAACAATTTTTGCTAAACAATTTTTTTTATATGTTGCGGAAGGGCTAAAACTCCTACAAAGTTTTAGTACTATTTGCGTCCCTGATGGGGAAATTCACTCTCTCTTTTTTTCCTGGCACCCACTGTTACCAGGAAAAAGTGATGGTAAATCCAGAATTTTACAGCTGTCCCAAAAACAGGCTGAGGGGAATCTTTCAATGTGGACATGTGTTTTGGGCTGTCTTAAGCCCCATACACACGGTCGGACAATCCGCGGACCAGGTCCGTCGGACCATGTCCGTCATACTTTGTCCGATGTTGGTTTTGCGTACACACGGTCGGACAAAGTTGTCGGAAAATCCGATCATTCTGAACGTGGTGACGTTTGTTGCCTACGACGGGACTACGTAGAGGCTAGTAGCCAATAGCTTTGGTCTTGTAATGTGATCTGAGCATGCGTAGCACTTTGTCCGGTCGGACAACCGTACACACGATCGGATTTGGTGTGATCGGACCGGGTTGACGGCAAATCTTTCCAGCAGGAGATAAGACTTTGTCCGACGGACAAACCGACGAACACTGTCCGATGGTGCATACACACGGTCTGATTTTTCAACAACCTTGTCCGATCGGACCAAATTGATGAAAAAGTCCGACCGTGTGTATGGGGCTTTACTGTCTTAGAGGGGGTTTTTGCTTACTTTGAGGAGGCTTTCTCCCACTTCCCGTTCATTTACAGAAAGTGATAGCAAATATTTCCAAAGGGAGACAGACACTAGTAAAATCAGTTGCAAGATTTCCCAATTTCATACTTATGCATTAAATAAACACAAAGTGTGAGATTTACTAAAACTTATGCACACGGAATCCGGTGCAACTGTGCATACTAACAAATCAGCCTCTAGCTTGTTCAATTAAGCTTTGATAATAAAATCCAGAAGCTAAGTTATTTACTATGCACAGCTACACCAGATTCTGTGGTCACCAGTTTTAATAAATCTCCCCCAAAGTTTGGACCTAAGATATGCTTGAAGAAGTTATTATCAAACACACAGTAAAGTGACAGTTACAGTAACTGTCAATTAGCAAATCTGGAACTGTAAAGAGTGATGATAATAATTATAAGACAAGGAAAGCATGGCAGCTCCCTGGGACAAGCCAGGTGGCCACAGGGGAGTATGGGTTGGCATTGATGTCAGCATGCTGAACTCAGAAAGAAAAATTGAAAATGGTATTTATGGATACCCACATTTAGCAAAACCTAAAATGATACCACCTAATGGCAAGTCTGAGTGTCAGAATCTGAAAGTGAAGGGTTTTTGCCTTCATATGAAAGACAAAACAGGGGAAAATCTGGTGGTCATGTTGGCTTTTTTGCTCTACAGAGACAAAAGGCAAGTAAACAGCTCCACTGTGCTTTAGTAGAAAATAAGATAAAGGGAGTAGAATTAGCACTTAGACAGGCTACTGTTAAAAAAAGTACCAGTACATAGTGGAACCCATAGCTGTGCAGCATTTGTTTGTGTGCTACAAGTTGCAGCAAACTTATATGTGTTTCTCTAATATCTGTGCACTGAGGATGTATTTAGTGTATACTGAACACTGTACTGTATCCTGAACATTGGACTTGATAAAATTAATATTTATAAACTAAGGTAAGTGGTGAACCACCAAGGTCCAGATTTGCATATGTTTTCATAGCATACATACATATGTGTAAGGAGTGGGTAGTAGAGGATGACCCAAAAAGTGTAGTTCCATCATGATTTTCACAACAAAATATTGTAAGATAAGACTGTTGTGTTTTAGAGATTTTAATGAAGAGCAAGTCTTTGTTAATAATTTAGGAAGTCCACCCATGGCTTGTTTAATGTACACCTCTAGTTACTGGGCTATATAGAGGTATGGTAATGGGAACTTCTGATTAATCCCTATCACACTAAAGAACCCCAGGAAAATGTATTTGCCATTGATATATTCTATGTAAAAAAGGAAACATTTAGTCCTTGTATTCTGCATCCATCCATTGGCTGAATTTGGAAGAAGAATGAGGCAAGTTCTACAGCCATGTAAGTCCTTTCAAAATGAGCAAATATCACATCAAATAATGTTTTGAAGATAGGATGATTTCTCACAATCCAATGTGTGACTTCTGCCTGCCTATGACAAGCAAAACAATTTTAGTGTAAACTAAAATAATGTTTTTTAAATGCATTATTATAGTCATCAACAAGAACAATTGCAAACAACTCATCTTGGTGAGGAGACTTCATACTGAAAGCACAGTACCAAATGGGGTCACACATTCTGTATGTTTAAATAATCTTCACTCAGGAGGGGGTATATTAACCGATTGCCGCCCGCTCACCGTCAAATAACAAAGGATCGGTGCGCCTCTCGTTCTGGGTGGACGTCATATGACGTCACCCCGCCAGAATGGCCGCTCTCGTGTGCTCGTTGGGGGCGCACAGCACAGTGATCTCAGTTGCGCCGTGTTCCTAGGACACATCACGACCCCAATCTCTGTAAAGACCCAATGACGTGGCTCTTTAACCATGTGATCGGCTGTGTCCAATCACAGCCAGTCACATGTAAATGCAGAAGTGCCGGTAATCGTCTCTCATTGCCTTACACTGACAGAGTATATAGCGAGGAGAGCCAATCAGTGGCATCTCCTCGCAGGGGAAACCTGGATGGGTAATCACCAATCAGCACCCTTCAGTGACACCAATCAGTGCCCATCAGTGCCCATTGGTGATGCCAGTCAATGCTGCATTCCAGTACCCATCTCTGCCTGCTCATTAGTGCTGTCCATCAATGGCCATCAGTGCCTCCCATAATTGCCCATCAGTGCTGCCTATCCATGCCACCTATCAGTGCCCACCAGTGCTGCCTATCAGTGCCCATAAGTGCCACCTATCAGTGCCCATTGGTGCCACCCATCAGTTCCGCATATCAGTGCTCATCAGTGCCACCTATCAGTGCCCATCAGTGCGACATATTAATGCCTCCTTATCAGTGCCACCTAATCAGTGCCCATAATTGCCACCTCATCAGTGCCCATCAGTGCAGTCTATCAGTGCTCAGCACTGCCACCACATCAACGCACATCAGTGAAGGAGAAACATTACATATTTACAAAAATTTAGTGACAGAAAAACTTTTTTTTTTTTTTTTCAAAATCTGTCTTTTTTTCTTTTTTTTAGTAAAAAAAAAAAAAAAACAGCAGTGATTAAATACCTCCAAAAGAAAGCACTATTTGTGTAAAAAAAAAAAAAAAGATTAAAAATGCATTTGGGTACAGTGTTGCATGACTGTGCAATTGTCATTTAAAGTGCGACAGCGCTGAAAGCTGAAAAATGCCTGGGCAGGAAGGGGGTGAAAGTGCCCAGCATTGAAGTGGCTAACAGGATACTAAATTGTTACTAAAAAATATAATACCTTTGGCAAAGTCCAGAAAGGTTTTTGAATCAGCCTTTATAAACTGTCCCATAATCAAATCTTGAAATGATTTCAAACACTGTACTGCAAAACAAGAAATATTGTGATTACTGTTAAAGGAGATGTATCCTAGTACATACTTTACTAGCAGTTCCTTCTCTTTCAGGTGGTTTATCAAAGTTTGACAATTACCGTATTTATCGGCGTATAACACGCACCGGCGTATAACACGCACCGGCGTATAACACGCACCCCAAGTTTAGGAGGGAATATTAAGGGAAAAAACTTTTAGGAGGGAAGTTTAAGGAAAAAAAACTTACATTTAAAAGCACATCATTGCAGCCTTGTCCAGTGTCCATCATTGCAGCCTTGTCCATCATTGCAGCCTTGTCCATCATTGCAGCCTTGCCCAGTGCAGCCTTGCCCAGTGCCTTTTCAGCCTTGCCCAGTGCAGCCTTGCCCAGTGCCTTTGCAGCCTTACCCAGTGCAGCCTTGCCCAGTGCCTTTTCAGCCTTGCCCAGTGCAGCCTTGCCCAGTGCCTTTGCAGCCTTACCCAGTGCAGCCTTGCCCAGTGCAGCCTTGCCCAGTGCCTTTGCAGCCCTGCCCAGTGCAGCCGTGCCCAGTGCAGCTTGATTAAAAATTAGCGCCGAGTGGAGAGAAAGAGCACCGCGTGAAATATCGAAAGTCGCGTGTATTTTCGGCTAGTCTCGGGCCGGCTCCTCTCGCAGTCCCGCCCACCTCCACTGATTGCGAGAGGAGCCGAGCGCCGACAACATCCAGAAATCTGAGCTCAGCTAGTCTCGGCTCTGCTCGCAGTCAGGGGCGGGACTGCGAGAGGAGCCAAAAATAGCCGAACTCGGATTTCTTTATGTTGTCGGCGCTCGGCTCCTCTCGCAATCAGTGGAGGTGGGCGAGACAAGCCGAAAATACATGCGGCTTTTGGTATATCGGCTCCGCTCGCTCCCCTCACAAAAAATCAGCGGGTCGATCGGCAGGGATCGGCGTATAACACGCACCCACGATTTTAAGGGGAAAAAAGTGCGTGCCGATAAATACGGTACCTAAATTTCAATGCTTTTTTGCAATTTGTTCTACACAGAGCAGCTTACATATATACTGAGAACTGAGATCTTTACATGGTAAAAGGAGAAGCAAGGATAGAGTTAGGGGACTATAGCGGTAAACGAAAAAACGAAAAAAAGTAGATAATACTTGCAACTTTTTGAATAAGAAATAATTTTTTATTTTTTTATTATTTACAAAATAGTTTATTCCTGAACAATTAAACAATGAAAATCATAAATGACAAACATTCACATATATTACAAACATGGGTATCGTGGGGTGGGTCCTAAAGTCATATCCTGACCAATGCAATGGTGGAGGCGCATAGGGTCCGGGGATGACTAGGGGACCGTGGGAATAGGCAATAAAATATGAGCTTTATAAAAAGGATCTACAGGAATTTGATAGATCCTGGGTACAAAGAGGCTGGTTGGAGAAAGCCGACCAACATGTTTCGCCACACTATGGCTTCTTCAGGGTCAGTTTGTACCGTGAAAAGAGAGAAAAGATCTGGAGTTTACAGAAGGCACATTCCCCAAAGTGTGCCTTCTGTAAACTCCAGATCTTTTCTCTCTTTTCACGGTACAAACTGACCCTGAAGAAGCCATAGTGTGGCGAAA
Organism: Lithobates sylvaticus; assembly: GCA_028564925.1. Classification (NCBI taxonomy): domain Eukaryota; kingdom Metazoa; phylum Chordata; class Amphibia; order Anura; family Ranidae; genus Lithobates; species Lithobates sylvaticus. The sequence continues at coordinate 416,307,493 of CM053027.1, forward strand.
CATGTTGGTCGGCTTTCTCCAACCAGCCTCTTTGTACCCAGGATCTATCAAATTCCTGTAGATCCTTTTTATAAAGCTCATATTTTATTGCCTATTCCCACGGTCCCCTAGTCATCCCCGGACCCTATGCGCCTCCACCATTGCATTGGTCAGGATATGACTTTAGGACCCACCCCACGATACCCATGTTTGTAATATATGTGAATGTTTGTCATTTATGATTTTCATTGTTTAATTGTTCAGGAATAAACTATTTTGTAAATAATAAAAAAATAAAAAAATTTTCTTATTCAAAAAGTTGCAAGTATTATCTACTTTTTTTCGTTTTTTCGTTTACCGCTATAGTCCCCTAACTCTATCCTTGCTTCTCCTTTTACCATACAATCCGGGACGAGGTATAACTGCCACCCGAGCTATCCAAGCCTCCCTCTCCACTGAGATCTTTACATCTAAATAACATTGCGGTGACTACATAAACATAACACCATATTAAAACAGTTTTTTTTTATTAAATAAAAATGATATTTATGAAAAAAATGACAAAAAATTAAAAAAAACAAAAAAAACAAACAATATTTCTACTTTGTTATAAAACATATCCAATAAAATCTAATTTCTTTCTAAGTTTAGGCCACAATGTGTTCTGCTACATGTCTTTGGTTAAAAAAAAAAAACTACAATAAGTGTATATTAATTGGTTTGCGTTAAAGTTACAGCATCTAAAAACTATGGTATATACAGTATCTTGCAAAAGTGAGTACACCCCCTCACATTTTTGTAAATATTTTATTATATCTTTTCATGTGACAACACTGTAGAAATTACACATTGCTACAATGTAAAGTAGTGAGTGTGCAGCTTGTATAAGACCCCTTTCACACTGAAACACTGCAAAAATTGCAGATAAAACGCTGGTCATTTTTGCGGCGCCTTTGCTGGGCTTTTGAAGCGCTTTTAAGGCACTTTGGAAGGGCTGCCCATTTATTTTAATGGGCATGGACATTTTTGAGGCTCTTTTTAAAGTGTTCCAAGCATGCCGCAGGGATGCTGCTTGCTGGACTTTTATCACCGCCCCACCCCCTTCCCCAAGAGCACCACCCCAGTGTGAAAGCCTCCATTGAAATGAATGGGAGGCAGTTTTCAGGTGCTTTTCAGACGCTATTTTTAGCGCAAAAGTGCCTAAAAACCGACTCGTGTGAAAGGGGTCTTACAGTGTAAATTTGCTGTCCCATAAAAAAAAAAAACTCAAACACACAGTCATTAATGTCTAAACCGCTGGAAACAAAAGTGAGTACACCTCTAGATGAAAATGTCCAAATTTGGCCCAAAGTGTCAATATTTTGTGTGGCCACCATTATTTCCCAACACTGCCTTAACCCTCTTGGGCATGGAGTTCACCAGAGCAGATGCTCAATAGGGTTTAGGTTTGGAGACATGCTTGGTTTGTCAATTACCTTTACCCTCAGCTTCTTTAGCAAGGCAGTGGTCGTCTTGGATGTGTGTTTCGGGTCGTTATGTTGGAATACTGCCCAGTATTCACAGTCTCCGGAGGGTGGGGATCATGCTTTGCTTCAGTATGTCACAGTACATTTGCCATTCATAGTTCCCTCAATGAACTGTAGCTCCCCTGAGTTGGCAGCACTCATGCAGCCCCAGGCCATAACACTCCCACCACCATGCTTGACTGTACTCCTCACCTGGTGTCCGCCACACACGCTTGACACCATCTGAACCAAATACGTTTATCTTCGTCTCATCAGACCACAAGACATGGTTCCAGGAATCCATGTCCCTAGTCTGCTTGTCCTCAGCAAACTGTTTGTGGGCTTTCTTGTGCATCATCTTTAGAAGAGGCTTCCTTCTGGGACAACAGCCATGCAGAACAATTTGATGAAGTGTGTGGCGTATGGTCTGAGCACTGACAGGCTGACCCCCCCACCCCTTCAACCTCTGCAGCAATGCTTGCAGCACTCATACACCTATTTCCCAAAGACAACCTCTGGATATAACGATGAGCACGTGCACTCAACTTCTTTGGTCGACCATTGCGAGGCTTGTTCTGAGTGGAACCTGTCCTGTTAAACCGTTGTATGTTCTTGGCTACCATGTTGCAGCTCAGTTTCAGGGTCTTGGCAATCTTCTTATAGCCTAGGCCAGTGATGGTGAACCGTGGCACCCCAAATGTTTTGAAACTGCAGAGTGCATGAGCATCATGGGAAATGTAGTTCCAAAACATCTGGGGTACCAAGGTTTGCCATCACTGGCCTAGGCCATCTTTATGTAGAGCAACAATTCCTTTTTTCAGTTCCTCAGAGAGTTCTTTGCCATGAGGTGCCATGTTGAACTTCCAGTAAACAGTATGAGAGTGAGAGTGATAACACCAAATTTAACACACCTGCTCCCTATTCACACCTGAGACCTTGTAACACTAACAAGTCACATGACACCAAGGTAGGAAATGGCTAATTGGGCCCAATTTGGAAATTTTCACTTGGGGTGTACTCACTTTTGTTGCCCGCGGTTCAGACATTAATGGCTGTTTGTTGAGTAATTTTGAGGGGACAGAAAATTTACTCTGATACAAGCTGTACACTCACTACTTTACATTGTAGCAAAGTGTAATTTATGCAGTTGTCACATGAAAAGATATAATAAAATATTTACAAAAATGTGAGGGGTGTACTCACTTTTGTGAGATACTGTATACTGGAATTTATGCAGCTTTTACTTTCTGACTGCCTATCACATATCTAATGCTAAATTCTGGTGCTAAATGCCAGGGCAGTACAAACACCCCTCAAATTACTCCTTTTTGGAAAGTTGATACCCCAAGGTATTTGCTGAGAGGCATGTTGAATCCATGAAAGATTTTATTTTTTGCCATACATTTTTGTAAAATGACAAATATATTTGTGACATTCTTTTTAGTCACTTTAATTAGATATTTCTCACACATACCGTGGGTATATGTGGAATTACAGTCCAAAACACATTCTACTACTTCTACCAAGTATGGGGATACCCCATGCGTGAGACTTTTTGGGAGGCTAGCAATGTACAAGGGCCCAAAACCAAACACAATCTTCAGGTTTTCAAAGGGCGTAATTTCCTTGTCAACTACCTAGCTCAGTTTTGGAGGCCCTAAAATTAAGACAATTCAGACACCCCCCCAAATAACCTCTTTTTGAAAAGTAGAGTCCATCGAAGATTAAATTTTTTTGCCAAAAGTTACTGGAATATGACCAAAGAAACTTTCTTTTTTTTTTACAAAGTTGTCAATTTAATGAGATACTTTTCGTGGGAATATGCAGGATTACACCCAAAAACACATTCTGCTCCTTCTCCCGAATATGGGGATTCCACATTTTTTTGGGAGCCTAGCTGCATACGGGAGCCTGAAACCACTGACCGGCAATGAAAAAAAAATAAATTTTAGATGTATTTCTTCATTTTTCAAAAACTTGTGGCAACAAATGAGGTCTTCAGAATACTTACCATGCCTCTTTGCAAATGCCTTGCTGTGTCTACTTTTCAAAAAGGGGAATTTTGGGGGTATCTGGACTGTCCTGACATTTTACATCAGTGCCTGACCTCACAAATCTGCTTCTGGAAGAATGGTCAAACATTCCCATTGACACTCCTAAACCTTGTAGATAGCCTTCCCAGAAAAGTTGAAGCTGTTATGGCTGCAATGGCCCACTTCTCTCTTATACTCTGAAGCCCCTGCTGGATTTTGCTTCTAATCCCCTTGTGGAGGCTTCCATTTGTGGATGGACATTTTATTGTTACACAACCTGGTCACATTGCTATAATCTTTTTATATGGACTAGAAACTGAACAACCTATGAATAAATGGTTGTGGAACGAATCATTTGAGTCTCCATTATTTCTTTTAGGAAAATTCACTTTAATATACAAGTGCTTTGGATTACAAGCCTGTTTCTGGAACGAATTATGCTCGTATTCCAAGGTTTTACTGTACAGGAAAAAGAGCCTTTAAGCTGGAACCAGTGATCTGTAATTTGTAGAATAGGCTGTCTCCTATAGTAACTGAACTTTATTTACAGCATCATACAGAATTCTCTTGGATAAGTTCTCTCTTGAAGCGCTCCCAGCCATCTCATGGGACTATAACTCCATCCCTCTCAGCATTGTTTCCAGGTATTGACCATGCTCTCCTCTGTTAAATCTAATATAGGCAAGGGTGGGACCATTTGGCAACATCACCTGGTGGCACCCTGCCCCCTCTTGTGACGTCACTGACCCAGCATACACTGGTCTGTGACATCACAAAGGGGCGGTGCCACAAGCTGACGTTGCCAGACGGCCCTGCCCTTACCTATATAAGAACTGTCAGACAACAGAGCAGGCAGTAGGCGGTCGGCCTTCATGGATGGCGGTTTTGTTTTATTTTCAGGTGTGGCGGGCAGCGTGATTGATTATGGATTTACATGGGGGACACCATTTTTTTTTTTTAATAAAGGAATTCTCAAAAACTGTCTGTGTTTTTATTAATTTTTGAAATTTTTTGGTGACTGGGTACTTATTCACATGGGGGGGGGGGGGTTAATGGGGCTTCCAGATTCCAATAAGCCTCCTGCCCGCATACTTCCACAACCATAGCCCAGGGTTGTGTGCAAGAAACCCTTGTGCCCATCAACATGGGGACAAGGTGCTTTGGGGTGGGGGCAGAGCCCCCTTGCCCAAATCACCCCCCATGTTGAGGACATGTGGCCTGGTATGGTTCAGGAGGGGGGGGGCGCTCACTCATAACCTCTTTCCTTTACTTTAGAAATGTAATTTTCGCTGCAACATGTTCTATACATGCTACAGATGCAGCACTTTACAGGCAGAACCCCCCCCCCCCCCGGCACTATAGTTAAAGGAATTTTTAATTTTTTATTGTTGCACTTTAGGCATGATTAAAATCACTGCTCCTGTAAAAATGATTGCATAGAAACCTTCAAAATGGGCACTTTTGATTTTTCCTCTTCGGCTCCCATAGACTTCATTGGGGTTTGCTGTTCAGGTTAGAACTTTTCCCTTGTTCTGGAGTTCTGCTGCGAACCAAACAGGGGGGGTGTTCGGCGCATCTCTACTGCAGTATATTGAAGTGCCTCAGTGCAGTTTTACTGCGGTATATTGTATAGTATATAGTATTGTATAGTATATTGTAGTGTGTCAGTGGAGTGTGTCTGTGTAGTGAGTACTTAAGTTAAAGTGCACCAAACACCACTTTCCATTGATTAACCACTTAAGCCCCAGACCAATTTGCAGCCAAAGTACCAGGCCCCTTTTTGCGATTTGGCACTGCGTCGCTTTAACTGACAATTGCGCGGTCGTGCGACGTGGCTCCCAAACAAAATTGGCGTCCTTCTTTTGGTGGTATTTGATCACCTCTGCGGTTTTTATTTTTTTTGCGCTATAAACAAAAATAGAGCGTCAATTTTGAAAAAAAAAAACGCAATATTTTTTACTTTTTGCTATAATAAATATCCCCAAAAAATATATAAACATTTTTTTTTTCCTCAGTTTAGACCGATACGTATTCTTCTACATATTTTTGGTAAAAAGAAATGCAATTAGCGATTATTGATTGGTTTGCACAAAAGTTATAGCGTTTACAAAATAGGGGATAGTTTTATAGCATTTTTATTAATTTCTTTTTTACTAGTAATGGCGGCGATCAGCGATTTTTATTGTGACTGCGACATTATGGCGGACACATCGGACATTTTTGACACATTTTTGGGACCATTGTCATTTATACAGCAATCAGTGCTATTTAAATGCACTGATTCCTGTGTAAATGACACTGGCAGTAAAGGAGTTAACCACTAGGGGCCGCGGAGGGGTTAAGTGTGACGTGTGTGTTTTTTTTTTTTACTGTAGGGGGCGTGGCTTGACATTCAACATCACTGATCGGCTTTCCCTATGACAGGGAACAGCCGATCAGTGACAGCTTACACTTACCTCTCCCCGTTCTTCAGCTCTGTGACCCGATCGCGGGACACCATTGACGATCGGGTCCGCGGGTCCCGCGGTCACGGAGCTCAGGACCGGGTTGTGAGCACGCCGCCAGCGGCGCACTCGCAACCCACGGCTGGGCACTTAAAGAGCAACGTACCTGTATGTTGATGTGCCCAGCCGTGCCATTCTGCCGACGTATATGTGCAGGAGGTGGTCCTTAAGTGGTTAAAGTACAAATTTCCCCTTCTCTATTACATTTTGGTAATAAGCCCCCCCATCAGGGGGAGGCCAACAAGGAGAGCCAGATGTTGCCATGGCACTGTGAGGGGGCCAGCAGCATCTGTGTCCACAGGCAAAGGTGGACGTTGTCTGTCTTTAGGCAGGGCACCATGTCCTCTGTTTAGTGATGTTGCCCGTGCTATCCAGCCACAGCATGCAGAGGAGGTTGTGGACTGGCTTACTAAAGTATCCTCCTCCTCCTCATCCTCTGTCACTCAAGCAGAGACTAGTGCGCAGTCCACTGCAGCTGCCAGAACTGCTTATTCTGCCTCCTTGTCCACAGCTACTCCCGCCATAGCCCCAACATCATGGAAGTGTCAGTTGAGTTATTTTAAGACAGCATCAGCCACTTGCTCCTTGACGATGTACAGGCATTACTTGATTCTGATGTTGGTTCTGGGGTTGAGGAAGGTAGCAACATGAGCCTACAGAGAGGGGAGAATACTGGTAAACAACAAAGTGTCAGTCATGTTTGCCCAGCCGCAACTTATTGGCTGGAGTTCCAGTGATGATGAGGATGGCGGTCACTGCCATGACTTGGATGCCAGATAAAGCAAAGGAGAAAAGTGAGCATGAGGCACAACCCCAATGAGGCAGCCATCATAAAAGAGTAGAGAGCAGCCACCCTATTGCATCACATTATGGAGTTTTTATCTCCCGACCCACTTCCCACAGCTCAGCTGCCTGGGCATTTTTTAGCACATATGCAGCCGATCGCACTGTTGTGATTTAAACATTTTCCCCCTAGCAGGTCTAGCATGGCAAAAATACTGGCCATTTGGGTACCACATGCTTGACAAGTCATTTAACCTCCCACCACTCAGCACACTGGCAAAAACACCTGAAAGCCACACAAAAGGGATGCGATTCTGCTCCTCCTCACCTTTCAGGTCTACTGCCGCTATATCTCATGATCTCTCAACAGCCTCCACTGACAGGGAAGATGGTATAGCGAAGGGCATCACAAGTCCTTGCAGCACGTCTGTCAGAAGCACACCACCAGCTGTAGACTATAGCAGGCAAATTTCTTTGCTCTAGCTGTTGCAGCGGAAAAAAAATACAGTCACCGCCCCCCATTATGCCCAGCATTTAAATTCAAGCTTGTCAAAGCTGCTGGCTTTAAAATGTCTGCCTTTCTGTCTGGTGGATTCTGCCCCCCTCCATGATTTTGCAGAATGCTCTGTACCACAGTGGAAGGTTCCCAGTCATTATTGCTTTACACGTAAGGCCATTTTAGCTCTGTACCATCAAGTAGAAGGCAGAGTCCTGGCATTATTGGGCAAGGCAGTCAGTTGCAAGGTCCACGTTACTGCTGACATGTGGCCCAGCAAGCATGGTCAGGGTCGCTATATTTTGTTCACAGCACACTGGGTAACTCTTCTTGCAACTCGGAAGCATGCAGAACAGGGATCCGTGCTGCTGCTTGTTTTACCACCACGTCTCCATACAGCTGGTGGGTTATGATGCAAGATTTGTCAGCTCCACCCCCTCCTCCTCCTCTATGCCCTCCTCTGCTGAATTGCCCTATGAACCACCAGTACCCCCTAAGACTTCAAGGGGCTATGCAATGGGTCAGGCTAAAAGATGGCATGCAGTGCTTCAGCTGGTCTGCCTAGGGGACAGGAGCCACACCAGAAAGAGAATGTTTAAGTTCTGCAGGGGCAGACCCAGAGGTGGTTCATGCCACACCAGCTTGAGCCAGAAATTGGTGGCGGTGGTGGTGGTGTATGATAATGGCACTAACCTCCTGTCCGCCCTTGGACAGGAAAAGTTAACACATGTGCCATGCCTGTCACATGTCCTCAATTTGATTTGCATTTCCTAAGCAGGTACCCAGGGTTGGAAGGAATGCTAAAGCAGGCCAGAATAGTCTGTAGCCATTTCAGACAGTCATACAAGGCCAGTGCTTGGTTGGCTAAAATTCTGTGGGAATTCCACCTGCCCATAAATCACCTGATTTGTGACATGCTTACCAGGCGGAACTCAACTTTGGCAATGCTACAGTGACTTCACTTGCAGCAGAGAGCTGTCAGTTAGTACTTGTGTGAGCATAGCGCAATGACAGGCTCAGGCTGGCTCTGCTTTTTTTCCCATGTCAATGGCTGCTAATAAAGGATGCATCATGGTACTGTCACCATTTGAGGAGGCAACAATATTTCTCAAAACAATGTTCTAGCAACCCCACAGAACACACAAGAGGAGGAGGATAATGGCAGTTCTGGAGGCATTGAAGCAGAGGACGAGATATACGTCAAATTTTAAGAGATGTTTTTTCCATCCCCAGAACCCTTGGGAGTAGTATGTGTTTAGGAGGGAGCAGTTGCAAATATTGTAATCCTGTGACCATGAGGAATCTGCTTCTCATGCCTCTGCAAACTTGCGGTGCGTGGCCTCCCTCATTCTTCAAAGCCTGCAAAAGGACCCAAGAATTTGTGGCATCATGGGGAAGGATCACCATTGGTTGGCAACCCTCCTTGACCACCATTACAAGGAAAAATCTCAAAACTCATTCTGTCGTCACAGAGCAGTGGATGAAATATCTTGAGGACACCTTAAAGAATATGTTCACCTTTTTGGGCAGAATTTCACTTTTCATATTAAATAGAAGCATTTTCCAATGCCATTCCTGACCCAGCCCTCCCAATGTGCTTCCAATGCCATTCCTGACCCAGCCCTCCCAATGTGCTTTTCTCTCACTTACCTCATTCACATAATATTTAGAATCTTGTCAGTCTTGTTGGATGTTCAGATTACATCACTTCCTGTAGCTTTTATCAGCATTCACCTCCTGTTTGGTCATCTCCCAGAAGCCATCACAGAAGTTCACCACTCGGGACCACACCTTCCTCATTACAATGCTACCTTCCATCCACTTCCTATACAATCTGGTTGTACAATCTCCTTTAGATCTCCCATCAGCTATGTAGTACAATAGCCTGTCTCATTTGCTACAAATTGAACGGATTGTTCAGGTGTGTCCTCTATTCCATAGTTCTGGTAAATCTAAAGGAAATTGTACAGAGATTGTACAATCAGATTGCATAGTGTTTGGCGTCTTTATACAAGTACATAAGAGGGAGTGGACAGAGACGCTCAGTCATGAGGCCTCATTCACATCTCCAGCTAACAAAAACTCACATTCCTGCATGCTTGTTTGTTTTGTGTGTTTTGGAGTGTTTTTACTCGTCACGAATAGGGCAGCTGTCAGGACTCTAGGGATGGACTCGTTCAAATCAGGGACCTCTTGGCCATAATGATGGACCAACCCCCCTGTTGTCCATATAGTTGGGACATATCCACCCACCCCTCTAGGGAAACCCCCCCCCCCCCCCTCCACCTTTGACAACCGATCTGGAAGGTTTTATCAGGATAGTATGGTCTATCTGTCTATGGACATTTTATAATGAAGCATACATCTTTTGAAGGATTGCTAATTAACTGTATAAATTGGGCATTCCTTGATATGTACATGTGTCGTTAATGTATACAACATGCAATGCTATATGTATCTGATCTTGTTTCTTATCATTTATTTATAGAGGACCTGGGAAGAGTATCTTGAGTGGAATGCCAATATGATTATGTTGTTTCGTTATCTCATTAGGAACCTATATGGAACTTTGACCTTGTATAGTGGTACAATGAGTCCAGCAAACACTTGGGCTATTGAGCCATTTTTTGATCTCCCTCTGGCTTGGATTTTAACAGGCATTATGGAAGGTAACTTTATCCAACCATAGTGGCCTCGGTGGAGGCGTTGCGGTGGCGGCGTCGGAGGAGGCTCATCCCCAATTTATCTTCCACCTTGGACATGGGCTGCATATGTCAAAGAGAAACTGTTGTTCCCCTTTTTTTTTTTTTTTTTTTTTTTTTTTTTTTTTTTTTTTATTCAATTTATTTGTATTTCATTTTTTTATTTTTCTCTCTTATCATTCTCTCTTTATTATCAATCTTTATTATTATTTTATTCTCTAACTTTCATTCCCTTATTTATTGTACGTCTTATACTTCTTTTATAAGTATACAGTACTCATGCTTTTCATTAATCCTCTCTTTGTTCTTTATTATTAACTTTCTTTGATTCTACCTCCTGCGGGAGGATTCATTGTTATATTTGACCTTTTTTTTTCATTTTTAGAATTCAGTCAGAGCTCACCTGTGTGCTCAGAATGGGGATAACAGCCGCTTCACTACGGCGCATGCGCGTATTACTTATCGCGCATGCGCGTACTTTCGCTTTCGGCTGCGGTAAACGGGACGCCTTATATGCGGATCCCATCCCCTCAGCCTGACAGGACGCATGCGCCCAGCGGCATTAGTATCATTGTATCCCCTATTCACTCTGACGGCCTTCCAGCTGCTTTCCATCATCTCTTAATTGGCTGTATGGGGCGATCTGCTCCCTCCCACCTTTAATCTTGGCGCCAAAGCAGCCTATTTAACCAGCACTCCATCAGATGGTTGTTTGAGATGGAGTGCTGGGAAGCTGCTTTCACCATACACTGTTCAGGTACATTTTTCTCCTAAAGGATTTTTATGTTGTCCGTATTTTTCTAGGTGATGTCTTTGGGGCTGTTTAGCCCTTAGCATACACTAAATTTTAATATTGGCTTCATTACTAGTTCTGCCCTATTTCCTTCCTATAAAGGATCTGTAACTAATGGATTCAGCCATTGGAGTCTGATCCTGCAGAGTTGGTGATTCTTCCCAGCTGGGTTGTTCCCCTCCTTTACAAGTGGTTATCAGGTATGTTTTCTTTGGATTAGTAAGGCTGACTCTCACACTGTGCCACACTTTGTGGCAGTCCACCGTGTGTCTCTGGATGTTGCATGCTGGAGATGTATTGTATACATTCCTTCTTTTTTATTGATTGTTTTCAGCTTGTCCTTGTGATGCTGGACTTGATATAGTGTTCCTAACATCCCGTGATATCACCACTTTTCACAAGGAGACTCACGGGGAGGACCCACTTGGACCTTTAAGGTATATTTAAGGGGCTTTTGAAACTGGAAGCTAATGTCTCTCTATTTATATCTTACCTTACTACTGTTATCAATTACAGGATATCGGCATTACAAATCTGTCCGCAGAATACCATTCTGTTATTGGCCGATTTGGCACACCCCAGCTCCACTATTATTACTTTTCCTTTTCCTACCTTTTATGTGAGTATTTCTTTTAGATATACATACTTACTTGTTTATATTATACTTATATGGGATTGGTCACCCATTTACTTCATCCCAGAACCTTTAGTGATTCGTTGGGTTGTTTTTTTTTTTTTTTTTTTTTTTTTTTCTTCTCTCTCTCACCTGCAGCTCTTGTCCTGTTTGCGTGCTCTAGATCCCAAACTCGGCAAGTTCTCAACGGTCCTCCTGAGAGACTTATTTTTAGATACACCATTGGGCATTGTAGACATATACCAGTTCCTACCTTTCCAACAAGAAGTGTAAGGTAGGCAATTCCTATATACCCCTCTGAACCATTTATATCTTTATTGAGACTAATATTATATATATTTAAACACATAACACTTGCCTATCCACTCATAAATAACCCCCTTGTCTTCTTGATATGTACAACAGATACACGAACCGCTATGCTCTGGTTCTGAAGAAGCTTTAAGCGAAACGCGTCAACCAGCATTGAATCAGCGAGTTTTGTTCAAACATTCTGATCTATCAACAAGCTATATGTATATGCATGCCTTTGGATTGCTAGGATCCTCACTGTTTTTATATATGATATGTTTTTTGTATACTATGTGTCAATAAAACTATTTAGAATCAATCTTTGGTATTGAGACATACATCCGTTCAGGTACCGTGATAGTCCGACAGGTTGGCTAAAAACCCCCTTTCTTCGTTTTTTTATATCTAAATTCAGGACGAGGTACCCCCCCGAGCTTCTCCACATTTTTCTCAAAACTCATTCTGTCGTCACAGAGCAGTGGATGAAATATCTTGAGGACATCTTAAAGAATATGTTCACCTTTTTGGGCAGAATTTCACTTTTCATATTAAATAGAAGCATTTTCCAATGCCATTCCTGACCCAGCCCTCCCAATGTGCTTCCAATGCCATTCCTGACCCAGCCCTCCCAATGTGCTTTTCTCTCACTTACCTCATTCACATAATATTTAGAATCTTGTCAGTCTTGTTGGATGTTCAGATTACATCACTTCCTGTAGCTTTTATCAGCATTCACCTCCTGTTTGGTCATCTCCCAGAAGCCATCACAGAAGTTCACCACTCGGGACCACACCTTCCTCATTACAATGCTACCTTCCATCCACTTCCTATACAATCTGGTTGTACAATCTCCTTTAGATCTCCCATCAGCTATGTAGTACAATAGCCTGTCTCATTTGCTACAAATTGAACGGATTGTTCAGGTGTGTCCTCTATTCCATAGTTCTGGTAAATCTAAAGGAAATTGTACAGAGATTGTACAATCAGATTGCATAGTGTTTGGCGTCTTTATACAAGTACATAAGAGGGAGTGGACAGAGACGCTCAGTCATGAGGCCTCATTCACATCTCCAGCTAACAAAAACTCACATTCCTGCATGCTTGTTTGTTTTGTGTGTTTTGGAGTGTTTTTACTCGTCACGAATAGGGCAGCTGTCAGGGCTCTAGCCGCCCTGGGCATGTTAGCCTGAAGGTGCGCAGGCACCTGGGCAACCCTGGCCCCCGTGAGCATCAGCGCGCGCGTCGGCGCGCGCCGCGGGCGCGTACACGCGCCCGCCGGACATGTGCGCACGCTCCCGTGCACGAATAGTGGCCCTATTTAAAGGGGACAGCTGCCTGCATGCGGCGCTGTCCATCTCAGCTCCCATCTGTACCCCCAACCTGAACCTGTCTGCTGATCCTATCTGTGACCCGGCCTGTCTGACTCCGCTGCCTTCTCCGTTCCTTGACCCCAGCTTGTTTGACCCTGCTTTGGACTGTGTTGTTGTTGCTGAACTTCTGGCTTGCCTCCTGACCATCCCTCTGCCTGCCGTCTCTGCTTGACTACCTTGCCTGTTGTGACCCGGCTTGCCTGACCATTCCTGCTTCCAGTGTTCCTGCACAGGTCCTCTACTGCTGCTTCTGTCTGCTGCTGTTCCTGCTGCCGGTCTTCCTCCTGTATCCTGTTGTCTGCCGAACCATCATCTGCAGTCCAACCATCCGGCCAAGACCTGCATCCACCCAGCATCGGTCACCTGCATCCTTACGGACACTCCTACCCGCTGTGTTCACGGCTCCGCTGTTCCCAATCCAGCAGGCCCTGAACCAGAGCTGTAAGAGAGGTCTCCAACCGTCAAGCCAGGCTCATCCCTACCAGGTACCTAACAGCAGCCCATTCACTTGAATAGAATGCCCTATGCGCAACAATCACCCCAGAGAAGCTCCAGAACTATTTTTGGAGTGACACATGGTGCGTTACTGCAGTTTTCTGTGTGTTTGCTGCACTTGGGAAGCCTTTAGCATGTGATGACAACAAAAACACAATGCACATTTGTAGCATTTATGAAACGCGTGACAAAGCGCAAATTTTTTGTGCAGTTTGCCAGTACATTTTGAAACAGAAACAGATGTGAAAGGAGCCTCATTGTTTTTCTGTAAACGCACCAATTTCACTTTCAGGCCCCAATTACACCTAGAGTTGTGGGGGTGCATGTTTTTTGGCTAATTTTTCCAGTGACAAACAAAGGGCAGCCCGTCGATTTCAATGAGCTGCGCTCCACCTGGCAAAGTAGCTCATAGGACATTTTTGTAAATTTGTTACTGCATTTGTCACCTGTTTTTTCATGTGGCAAAATGTGTGTTTTCTTCTGTGTTTGGTGTGCCGTTAACAATTAATGACACTGAAAGCGCAACTAGGTAATTGTAGATGTAATTGTAGTGGCCATACATTACACAATCTAAATGTACAATCTCTTTACAATCTTCTTTAGATTTATCAAAACTATATAATAGAAGAGACACCATCAATCCAATCACTCTGTATCCAATCAGGCAGGCACTTGCACTACATCATGTAGATGTTCCGTGGGCTGCATGCAGGAATTTAGCATGCAACCTGAGCCCATCCAAAGGGATGCTGGGGAAGTCAGGCAAATTCACACATGGAGGAATGCCGGGGATGCTGTGAAAACTTAGTTGATGGGTGAAGGTGTGCTAATGAGGACAGCTGGTAAACTCTTTCCTGGGCCATACTGGCTGGTCCATCCTGTGTGTCTGTCCTCTGTCTACCAGGAAGTTTCTGAAGTGATCTGAAAACTACAGCCATGGATGGAGGTGAGGCCTGGTCTTCAAAACCAAAGAAGAGTTGTATTTTTGTGCAACAGAGGTACATTACTGGTATATTGGTACATTGGGGAGCTGGATTTTGGAAAAAAATGGTTAACTTAGCCTTTAAATAGGAGCTTATGTAATGCTATTCCAGACTCTGCTAGGTTACAGTCTCATGGAAAGGCTAGCTCTGAGTAAGGATGAGCTCAGGCATGTTCGCACACCCCACGTGCAGTGTCCGCCAGGAAGTCGGCACTGCGCTGCGCTAATCACAGGCAGTGAGACATTTCCCATTCTCTGCAGCCACGCATCGAGACAATGTCTCACTGCCTGTGATTAAGCACAGTGCAGACTTCCTGGCGGGCTCTGCACGTGGGCTGTGCAAACACGTCGGAGCTCATCCTTAGTTCTGAGGCTTCTGTTGGTCGAGAGAGGTACCGTGGAGAAGGGGGCTGCCTCAGTGATTCATTTAAAAAAAAATTGTCCTCTGGGCCCAGGGCTGTCAGCTTCCACATCCCATCAGCATAGTCTGCATCATATGTTGGGAGATTATCTAGGGGCAAAAACAGATATGTAGAGCTTTCCAGTTGACAATTTACTGGGTCATTAGAATAGACCACTGGCCAGAACTTGCCCAGCATGCAACTTAGCTTCTGGGCTGCCTTGTAACCATGTATCTTTCCAAATGAACATTCAGTGCTGCCGGAATTGAAAACACCCCCATTCCCTCACACTTGCACGCAGAATCAAACACATACATAGGGCTGTGAATGGGTGGGCATATCATATCTGGAAAGTAAATAAAATTTGGCATGGTTTTAGAGACTTAAAAGGGAAAAATTTTAGCAACACGGCTTTTAAATCTTTTTAGACAGACTGCAGCTTATTAGGGATTGAGCAGGCATATTGCATATGGAATGAAAATTTGTGTCTATTTGTTTAAAAAAAAAAAAAAAAAACACAATAAAGGCTTGCAACACAAGCCTTTATTGATTAAGCTACAATTTATGTGTGAGAAAGTAAGCACATTGTATATCTATTAAAAATAGTGTATTGTTGCACTTCTTTCCCCAGGAGTGGGATAATATGCAGTTTAATATGCAAATATATATGATCCTTTACGGTTAGGGAAACAGAGATTAAAATTCTCACCCGGGAGTTTGACACCCCTCTGAAATTATATCAATTGTCAGTATTTTTTTGTTAATAGCGCAAAAAATAAAAACCGCATAGGTGATCAAATACCACCAAAAGAAAGCTCTATTTGTGAAAAAAAAGGGACATAAATTTTGTTTGGGTACAGCCTTGCATGACCACATAATTGTCAGCTAAAGCGATGCAGTGCCGTATCGCAAAAAATAGTCTGGTCATTAAGGGGACAAATCCTTCCGGTCCTTAAGTGGTTAATGGCACTTCTGCATTTTTCTGTGTGGGTGGTTGCAGCTGCAGGAACAGATGTGGACCCACAACAGGAACCACCCACACAAGTGTGAAACAAGGCTAAGGCCCCTTTCACACTTGTGCTACTCCACAGTCACACGATTTTGCCACGATTTTGTGGCTGCGATTTTGACAAGACAGTCAGACGATTGTGGATCCGACTTTGCCCCACAACTTCAAGTACGACTTCAATGAGCAGGGACGCGACTTTGATTACCAAATAATTTGGATGAACTCAACGCCAATTTCTTTTTTTTTTTTTTAAACGGCATGGATTCCCCCTTCATGAGTAAACCGGCCCTTCGGTCTTGTAAGGATTTTAAGGGGTGAACCCCCACGCCGAAAAAACGGCGTAGGGTCCCCCCCAAAATCCATACCAGACTCTTATCCGAGCACCAGCCTGGCCGGTCAGGAAAGGGGGTGGGGACGAGTGAGTGCCCCCCCTCCTGAACCGTACCAGGCCGCATGCCCTCAACATGGGGGGTGGGTGCTTTGGGGAAGAGGGGCCCTGCGCCCACCACCCCAAAGCACCTTGCCCCCATGTTGATGAGGACAGGGGCCCCTTCCCGACAACCCTGGCCGTTGGTTGTCGGCGTCTGTGGGCGTGGGGGGGTTATCAGATTCTGGGAGCCCCCTTTAATAAGGGGGCCCCCAGATCCCAGCCCCCACCCTATGTGAATGAGTATGGGGTACATCGTACCCCTACCCATTCACCTGGGGGGGAAAGTGTCAAAAAAAAAACACACTAGACAGGTTTTTAAGTAATTTATTAGGCAGCTTCGGGGGTCTTCTTCCGACGTTCGGGGGTCTCTTCCGACTTCTCTGCTCTCTTCTCCAACTCTCCGGTGTCTCACACAGCTCTCCGATTCTTCTCCCACTCTCTGGTGCCTTCTGCTAGGCTCCTCCGCTATCTTCTTCCAGCTCTTTTACTAGCGTTGGCCTGGTTTTCTCTGTCATCTTCTTCCCACTTCTCTTCTTCCGTTGTTGACAAGACGCTCTATCCTGCTGTAATGCCATGTGTGCACGGTGCGCAACGATTTATATAGGCATGGGGAGATGTCACCCATGGCCCCACCCCTTTATGACTTCACAGCCTGGGGCATTATGGGACGTGGACGTCACCCGGTGACCACGCCCCATGCCTATATAAATCGTTGCGCATCGCTCACACATCGGGAGAGAGCGTCGTGTCAACATCGGAAGAGGGAAGAAGACGACGCAGAAGACCGGGCCAATGCTAGTAAAAGAGCTGGAAGAAGATATCGGGGGAGCCCGGCAGAAGGCACCGGAGAGCGGGAGAAGAATCGGAGAGTGGTAGAAGACATCGGAGAGTGGGAGAAGAGAGTGGAGAAGTCGGAAGAGACCCCCGAAGTCAGAAGAAGACCCCCTGAGTAGCCTAATATATTACTTTTTATTGACACGGTTTTCCCCCAGGTGAATGGGTAGGGGTACGATGTACCCCATACTCATTCACATAGGGTGGGAGGCCGGGATCTGGGGGCCTTCTTATTAAAGGGGGCTCCCAGATTCCGATAAGCCCCCTGCCCGCAGACCCAGACAATCAACTGCCAGGGTTGTCAGCAAGCGGCCCTTGTCAACATGGGGGCAGGGTGCTTTGTGGTGGGGGGTGCAGGGCCCCACTGCCTCAAAGCACCCACCCCCATGTTGAGGGCATGCGGCCTGGTACGGCTCAGGAGGGGGGCGCTCGCTCGTCCCCACCCCCTTTTTCTGACCGGCCAGGCTGGTGCTCGGATAAGGGTCTGGTATGGATTTTGGGAGGACCCCATGCCGCATTTTTAGCGTGGGTTTCCCCTTAAAATCCATAAGAGACCCAAGGGCCTGGCATGCTCTTGAAGGGGGAACCCATGCCGCATGCCAAAGTCGGATCAGTTAATATGGAATCCGACTTTGATCCGACTTCAGTAAAAAAAGTAGTGCAGGAACTACTTTGAAGTCGGCAAGACTTAAAGTCGTGACAATATGAATGGTAGTCATTCAAAATCATGGAGAATGACTTGTCATGCGATTTTGCAGTCCAACATCACGGGACAAGTCATATAAGTGTGAAAGGGGACTAAATCTGTGATCACACCAGGTACAATTTAGAGTGGTGTGATTTAAAGCCCTACTTCAACCACAATTTAATACTACTTCAGCACTACTTCAGCACTACTTCTGTGAGATTTGTAAGGATTTGATATGACTTCAGTGCTTCTTCAGTGAGAGGGGCTGTCCTTGTCACAGGGAGGAACAGTGATGTTATGAACAAAAGTTTAACTAGCAAAGGGTTAATATTTAACTTCTTTTAGCCTCAAGTAGTGTTGATATAGACACAGATACGACTTGTAGAACGATTTACATTATAGTCTATGGCAGTATGGCAGTGAAATCCTGCTGAAGTTCTGAAAAAGTAATACATGAACTATTTCTCAAATCGCACTACTTGGGAAATCGTACCTTTTTAAGACACTGCAATAGAAACACATTAGATGCTACTTTAGGTATGATTTGTAAATCGCATGTCTTACCTGAAGTCGTACCGGTGTGACTGAGGGCTTATTGTATACTTCTATATATTTTTATATGTTTATATTTTATATGTTTATATATTTGTATGATATGCATGTGAACTCATGTTCAGTTTATTAACACTATGTGATGCTTCATCCATATTTGTTTTTTTTTGTTTCAGAGTGTAACCCTTAACCTTTTCCCTGACCACCGTCACAGTTATACTGTGGCAGGTTGTTTCCCCTGTGTCGCCGACCATGCACTAGCAAGTCCGGTCCATGCACTAGCTTATGCGTGCACGTGCCCGCCACATGCTGCGGGAAAGAGAGGCAGAATGGGGATCTGCCTTTGTAAACAGGGATAGGGGAGGAGAGAGAGATCAGCTGTTCCTAGTGATTGGGAACAGCAATCTCTCTCTCTCTTCTCATAGTCAGTCCGCCCCCCCATACAGTAAGAAACACCTCCCTCAAGAACACTTAACCCCTTGATCGCCCCCTAGTGTTAGCTCCTTTCCTGCCAGTGCCATTTATACAGTGATCAGTGCATTTTTATAGCACTGATGACTGTATTGGTGTCACTAGGCACCAAAAAGTGTCACTTAAGGTCAGATCGCTGACATTACAAGTAAAAACAATAAAAAAAATTAAAAGTCCCTATATATATAAATTTTGCGCAAACCAATCAATATATGTTTTTTGCAATTTTTTTTTTTTTAACCACAAAATATGTAGCAGAATACATATCGGCCTAAACTAATAAATACATTTGTTTTTTTTTTTTTTGGATATGTATTATAGCAGAAAGTACAAAATATATATTTTTTTCAGTTAAAACAACCACGTATCACAAAAAAAGGCCTGGTCATTAAGGGGGTAAATCCTTCTGGGGCTGAAGTGGTTAGAAATGTATGTACTCTATGTACAATGCTATATATTGGGATATGATTAAATAAAAAGCTTGTAAACTAAAAAAGGTTGTCTTGTTTTGGACACTTAAGATTGAAACAAGTACAAATTTGCCCTACAGATATTTATCCTGTAGAGGAAGGCACATAGCATCAGGACATTAAGAAAATTGTGTATTTTTGCACTAAATTGAAAATAAAAAAACATGAACCAATTTGCACCACACCTTTGAAGCCTTACTGGATAGGTTGGAATGCCTAAGGGACAGAACAGACACAGAACAGGAGGGGTATGCAGATAGCATCCACAAGCTAAAAAATAGCTTTGTTACAGACTGAATATAGAAAAAATTAAATAACGTTTTTAACGTTTTTGATCCCATTGAAAAAAATCAAAAAAATCTTATTGCAAAAACATTGAAAAACTCACTGCAAAGCTAATGGCATTTGTATAACGTTATTATTACATCCAGTGTGCATGAGGCCTCAAAGTGGTACATGTTAGCAAAGTAGAACTTTAGCTTTTAAGTCTGTTTGGGCAGCCTGCTATATGTTGACCATACAATAAGCAGATTGCATCTTCCAAATAATAAAAGGGAGTTCTTTTTTTTCCAGACAAAAGAGGGATTTTAAAGACAGATTATAAAGAATTGCAGCACAGCTTTTATACCCTTTTGGACAAGCCAACAGTGTTTAGGTAGAGAACAAGCAGATTGCGTCTAGGAAAAAAAATATTCTCCTTTTATTTGAAATTTAAAACTGTAAATGTAAGCACACTTTTTACGTCTTTTGGATAGGTCACTTTTTCTAAGGAAGAGAGGGAGATTAAATGAAAAAATAGAAATTAGACAGAACCTTTGTGTAGACGTTCTATAAATATTGTGAGAAATAAGTGCAACAGGGGCGCTAGTTAAATAAAATAAACATATACTATTAAGCTATCTTGCATGTATGGATCATATACATGAAATAGACCAAATGCAATTGCAGTGCTTTAAATATCCTCAAAGAGTTTGGTGATTATATCCGTGACACAATATGCTTCTTGATACTCAAAAATAAAAAAACAAAATATACATAACAATATACACTCTATATAATTCTACGTGTGACCACTCAGATTGCTCAATAGTGACACATCTTGTAAACCAATTTTACAACATATATAGAGTCCATTAAGATATGTGTATATGTGTAAATGTAGCGCTAGAATGAGAAAAGTTCTTTGTTGGGGAACTGGTACTATTGATATGTGTTTAGGTGTGATACCTTATGTGCAAGACATGGGAGTAAAGGGAATGGGGCAATTTCCCAGAATATACCCTATCAGTCTTGATACCATATAAATAGAAACACAGATATAAAATCTTATCAAAGCATAAATATATAGAAAAATTAAAAAACTTACTTATATAAAATTTATGCGATAAAACCCAAAGCAAGGGGGTTTAAAAGATACACGTGATAAAAATAGTGAGTTAAAACCAAGTGATTCTGTGATAAATATAATATGTGATAATTACATAAAAACAAAATGACTCGTATTGTAATAATCGTGGAAAACTCTGAGTTGAGTTTTTTTAAAGTGCTGAGTGAGAGAGACTATGTAAATACATAAATATATATATATATATATAGTGGTAAAAGTCCGTCTAGACAGTAGCTGGTGAATAGAATGAGTGACATTAATTCAAGTCCATAAAGAGGATGAATAGTGGTCAAACGAATGATGTTGTTCAAACGGGTGTTCCCTGTGCCGGGTGAAGTGATAGCTGTCTAGTGGCAACTAAGCCTATTGGAATAAGGCTTACCGGAAATTTTGGACTTGAAGGGGCATATGCCTCACAAGTCACAAAAGCTTTTTAGTATAGGGGTGGCAGGTCCTCGCTCCACGCAATAGCTCCAAGATGTGTCTCGATGCAGCATGGACAGGAAAAAGCATTTTTTGGAAGTAAAACAGGCCTGTTTAAAATTGTGAAGATTGGCGTGGTGCTGTCGTAGTGGTCCACCCGACGCGTTTCGTCCGCATAGACGTCGTCTGGGGTGTGGACCACATGCACCAGCAGCACGCTTAAATAGAGAGTGTGACCCCAAAGTGAATCCGGAATTGTGCCGACCGGAAGTGACATCACTTCCGGTCTGGCGGGATTTTTTATCGTTTTTTGTATAAAAAGTAGCTAATGGAATTACAAATAGCCTTTAATGATGGTCTATTATGTTTGAATTCGAAAATGGCAAAATATTCATCGGTTTCTGGGCTGTGGTGTCAGTGTGTTTTTAATCCTAGCAATGACCTTATTTGAGTAGCGTCATGGCGCTCTCGCGTCACTTCCGCCCACTTCTCCCGAGCGCCTGATAACCAGGCCTCGTTCTGGGTCCGTTAGGGCGGAAGTGCTGAGGCGCTCTGCCATTGTTAACATTGCAGCGCTGTCCAAGCCTCTCTCTGAAAGCGGGGGCGGCGTCATGACGTAGCGCCGCTCTGTCTCTTATGGGACGCAGCGTGAGGAGGAAACCAAGCCTCACTCCCGCACACAGAGGAAATGCCCAGCTCGTATTACGCAAATGTTGATCTTAAACACACTGCGGGACATTCTCTGCTGACACTTAGTGCCAGAGCAGAGAGCCCCGAATCCATCATGGCTGAAACTGATCTAATGGGGGTTATAATAGTATTATTTGGTTTTTACAGTATATATACTAATTTTGGTTGAATAAAATACATATATCCCGATGGGGTCGCATTCTTATCATTGTATTGTTCCATTGCAAATACATACACAAATTGAATATATGCTGAATCTGTATTCTCATTTCAAATAAAGGGATAAATGTAACTAAACAGAATTTTTTCAGTTCAATTCTTTCAAGTGTCAGCAGAGAATGTCCCGCAGTGTGTTTAAGATCAACATTTGCGTAATACGAGCTGGGCATTTCCTCTGTGTGCGGGAGTGAGGCTTGGTTACCTCCTCACGCTGCGTCCCATAAGAGACAGAGCGGCGCTACGTCATGACGCCGCCCCCGCTCTCAGAGAGAGGCTTGGACAGCGCTGCAATTTTAACAAAGGCAGAGCGCCTCAGCACTTCCGCCCTAACGGACCCAGAACGAGGCCTGGTTATCAGGCGCTCGGGAGAAGTGGGCGGAAGTGACGCGAGAGCGCCATGACGCTACTCAAATAAGGTCATTGCTAGGATTAAAAACACACTGACACCACAGCCCAGAAACCGATGAATATTTTGCCATTTTCGAATTCAAACATAATAGACCATCATTAAAGGCTATTTGTAATTCCATTAGCTACTTTTTATACAAAAAACGATAAAAAATCCTGCCAGACCGGAAGTGATGTCACTTCCGGTCGGCACAATTCCGTATTCACTTTGGGGTCACACTCTCTATTTAAGCGTGCTGCTGGTGCATGTGGTCCACACCCCAGACGACGTCTATGCGGACGAAACGCATCGGGTGGACCACAACGACAGCACCACGCCAATCTTCACAATTTTAAACAGGCCTGTTTTACTTCCAAAAAATGCTTTTTCCTGTCCATGCTGCATCGAGACACATCTTGGAGCTATTGCGTGGAGCGAGGACCTGCCACCCCTATACTAAAAAGCTTTTGTGACTTGTGAGGCATATGCCCCTTCAAGTCCAAAATTTCCGGTAAGCCTTATTCCAATAGGCTTAGTTGCCACCAGACAACTATCACTTCACCCGACACAGGAAACACCCGTATGAACAACATCATTCGTTTGACCACTATTCATCCTCTTTATGGACTTGAATTAATGTCACTCATTCTATTCACCAGCTACTGTCTAGACGGACTTTTACCACTATATATATATATATATATATATATATATATATATATATATTTATGTATTTACATAGTCTCTCTCACTCAGCACTTTAAAAAAACTCAACTCAGAGTTTTCCACGATTATTACAATACGAGTCATTTTGTTTTTATGTAATTATCACATATTATATTTATCACAGAATCACTTGGTATTAACTCACTATTTTTATCACGTGTATCTTTTAAACCCCCTTGCTTTGCTTTGGGTTTTATCGCATAAATTTTATATAAGTAAGTTTTTTAATTTTTCTATATATTTATGCTTTGATAAGATTTTATATCTGTGTTTCTATTTATGGTCTAGAGCCCTACGGACGACATGAGTAACGATAACACATAGGAACAACACAACACTAACCAACAAGAAATAGACCTGAAAGTGTGCCTTGGTCTACCGTATGGTACACCAAAATAAGGGGGCATACCCTAGATAAGGAATGATAAGAAGTAGTTATGGAATAATGTGGAATGAGTATTCAGTCTGGGGTAAGAATACTTGGAAGAGGCTTTTAAAAGGGGAGGGTGGGTGGGTATCACGCACAGGAAACCGACAAAGACCGGCGGCCTTTGGGCTGCTTAAATACCCTCCGGGCTCCTCCCATAACTTCAGGCCGGTACCCGGCCTTCCAATTTATGGTCTAGAGCCCTACGGACGACATGAGTAACAATAACACATAGGAACAACACAACACTAACCAACAAGAAATAGACCTGAAAGTGTGCCTTGGTCTACCGTATGGTACACCAAAATAAGGGGGCAAAAACCTTCAGGTAGGGGATAATTATTTATTAAAGGTAATGTCACTGAGTTAGTCGCACAAAGGCCTGAGCCATCTCTAACTGAGGGTTAGGTATGTAGCGAGAGAAGCAGGCCGATTTCCACCGACCCAGTTTCTTGATCACATGGTCCGGAACCCCCTGTCTTGAGGCCATCGTGGCCGCCCCAATCCGGAATGAATGCCCGGAGTACTGGCTGGGGTCCAACTGAAGATTGCCGAGAAGGACCCGGACATGTTCCACGAACTGCGACGAGTTGAGGGGTTTTACCGGAAAGGGTAGAAGCGGACTGGACGCTGGGCGGTCGGATAGCAGTGCCGTCAAGCGGTTTAACACGGCAACTGGGCACCAGTTGTTGTGAGTCCTGTACAGGTGCATATCTACTCCGGAACCTCGCTGCTGAGTTTTGGATGTCGCCAAGTGAAGGACGTAGTGATCCTGGTGGCGGCAGAGATTACTTCTATGCAAGACTGGACCGGCTGGGTGGCTGCGAGTGAACTCGCTGGGCCGTAGAAACCCATAAAACGCCATGTGTATCGCCGCCTGTAGGACGGTGCTGAGGAGGAGACCGAAAGGGGACCTATCCAGGATGTCAGACATCCCCTTGAAGATCTCCCCCGTGATAGGCAGCCGCTTCGGGCTGACTGGCGGCTGGTGTTTCTGAACTCCGCGCAGTAGAGCCCTCACTGCGTGGCAGGAGAACACCGAAGGCCTCGCGGGGTCCTGAAGTGACAAATAGTGGTGCACCCCGGCCACGTACTGGCGTATCGTGCTGTGTGACAGTGCCAGATGGGAATGGCAATAAGCGATAAATGCCAGTACCTGCTTGACGCTAGAAGACTCACGAGGGTGACGGGGCAGGAACTTATTAAACGCCCTCCAGGCCGTCCGGTAGGCCCGACGGGTGTTGCGGGCGAGCGAGGCGTTAATGATGTTGGTAGCTGAGCGTAGATGTGGGGCTAGTCCAAGGTCAGTTGTGACCAATCCGGGATAGTGGCTGAAAGATGGTAGGCTCCTGGCATCTGTTCAAAGAAAGAAACAAAGTTAAAACGGGAGAGCGCGTCCGCTGCCGAGTTAAACTTCCCTGGAATGAATGAGCAGTAAACATTGAACTGATGCTGTAGGGATAGCTGGACCAGTCTGCGGAGGAAGGACATGACGGGCCTGGATTTAGACCTGCCCTTGCTGATGATCTCGGCTGTGGCTTGATTGTCTGTCGTGAAAGCCACAGTCTGTCCAGACCAATGGTGACCCCATAGGTGAGCGGCTGCTACGATGGGGAAGAGCTCAAAGAGGGCCGACGTGGTAGTGAAGCCTGGTGTGGCTAGTGCTTGAGGAGGCCAAGGGGCGGCGAACCACAAGTGGCCAAAAATGGCGGCGCATCCTGTGGATGCCGCCGCATCGGTCACCACCTGAGGTGACTGCGTGGACACGACTGGGATGAACAGGGACACACCGTTCCAATTACTAAGAAAGTGTTCCCACATGGCCAGATCTGCCCTGGCTGCAGGATCCAGCCTGATGACCTGGTCTGGGTCCTGAGTGTAGGACAGGAAGACCAATAACCGGGACACGAAGGAGCGGCCCTGGGGGATGATCCTCACAGCGAAGTTCAGCATCCCGAGGAGAGACTGAAGTTGCTTCTGAGTACATCCCCCCAGCCGGGTGAACTCTCGCAGAACCGTCCTGATACGGTCCAACTTATCCGCGGGAAGGCTGGCCTGCATGGCAAGCGTGTCAAGGTCGATGCCCAAGAACGTGATCTTGTGTGCCGGGCCATCAACCTTGTGCTCCGCTATGGGGACGTTCAGATTGTCGAAAACCGTCCTCAACTTTCCCAGGTCCCCTGGGGGAGCCCCGGGCGGTTCTATCAGAAGGAAGTCATCCAAATAATGGACGACCTCGTGGCACTGTGCCTCATGGAGAAGGATCCACGCCAGGGTCTCGGCAAACTTGTCAAATAGCCAAGGACTACTCTTAGACCCGAAGGTCAGTTTGGTCGCGAAATAATATCGCTCCCTCCACTTGATGCCGTGCCAGCACCACAGGGAAGGATGAATGGGCAGCAGCTTGAAGGCGTCGGATATGTCCGCCTTCGAGAGCCAAGCACCCACCCCCGCCCTGAGAATGGCCTGGATAGCCATGTCTACCGAAGTATACTTCAGTGAGAACTCCTCGGAGGGGATGAGCGAGTTGAGACTGGGAACGACGGAAGAATGAGGTGCTGACAGATCATACACCAGACGTTTTTTATTTGAAAATTTTCCCTGTACAAGCCCGATAGGGCTAACCCTCCAGATGCTAAAGGGAGACTGACTGAACGGGCCTATCATGAAGCCCCGATCCAACTCCGTCTGCAGAAGGACGTCAATCGCTGGCTCATCTGTTGCTGCTGAGCGTAGGTTCGGACATTCGTGGGTGGAGTGGGGCAGGGTGATGAGCCCGGTATGAAACCCATCGGTGAAACCCCGGATGAGGTAGCTGGCAAGTGACGGAGTGGGGTGTGAGGTCAAGTAAACCTCGAGCCAAAGGACATTGACCCGGCTTAGTCACGGTTTCTTCTGTTTGACCTCACATAGGATCCTGGGGTGCGCCCTCTGGCACAGGGTGCAAACGTGCAAGAGCCGGCACTGGCTGAAATTGCAGGAGCCGTAATTGAAATTGTTGCAAATGGCGGCTCCCCCAACCATCCGCACCGGACGTCCCAACTTGTCCACCTTCTGCCCTTGTGCCGGGGCCTGCTGAGCCTGGTTCGTGCTGGTAGAGGCCGTGCTAGCTATCGGATGGACAGAGGCTATGTTGGCACACCAGACCGTGGTGTGGGACGCTGACTGACAGACAGCACATAGCGGGGAGCGTAGACCCGCGAAGTGGCGGCAGAACAACTCCGTGTCCACTACGCTCCAGTCCGTCATCAGATGAAACTGTAAAAATCTGGCCGCAGCTTTGGCCGAGAAGGACCGATGATAATCGTAGAAAGCTGAGCCACCGTATTTGTGGCCCAGGTCTACGATCAAATGGAGGTAGAGGTCCAGTTCCTCCCGTCTGCCGGGGGAGGCTGAGCACAGCACGTCCCTGAACATGCCGAAGGCGAGCGTGAACTCGGGCACCGTGAGCTTTCTGTTGAGCCTCTGATCCTTTGCTTTCAAAACCACCGAGACGTCCCCCCAGGTGTAGGCCTTGTTCTCGGCCAAGTCATGGACCGAGATCATGAGTGAGGCCAGGTTAACGTCTCTGCCCTCTAAAATGTCCTTCCTTACGCTGGGTGGCACCAGGTGGGAAGGGTGAACGGTAGTCGTGGCAAGCTCACTACCTGCGGCCGGTGCACTGAGCCTGGGACCACTGCAGGGTCCGGAACCGTGGCAGCCGGGCTGGTCTCTAGACGAGACACCCTGTCCTGGACCCCAATGATTGAGGAAGACAGGGAAGACACGAGGGTGTGTAGCTGCGCGACAGCGGCTGAAATAGATTCCAGAGACGCCTGCTGGCTGCTGGGGCCTGCTGCGGCCGGTGGTGGGAAGAGGAGCCTGAATAGCTCCGCCTTCCTGGCCGCGGACGAGAAGGGGATCCCTCTGCGCCTCAGCTCGGCGGACAGCCTGGGAATTGTCCACGCCCTAAGAGACTGGACACTGCCAGCCTCGGAGGCTGACGCCGGGGACAGCGGGGTGGTGAGGTCATCGCTGCCGACTGATGACATGGCGGCTGCCAAGACCCGTTACTTAGTAGACTGGTCACGTGTCTGCAGGCTGGGCCTATAAAGAGGTGACAAGAAATGAGTTTGGATGTGTCACCTATGGTATACGTACCTGCCATGAGAAACAGGAGCCCCCCCGTGCCCCTGCGTTTTTTTTTTTTTTTTTTTTTTTTACCTGCTGGAACCCTGATCAAGCTGGTGCAGTTGGACCTACTGAATCCGACTGACCTGAGAGAGTGTGAGAGAAAGTACCTATTTAAGAGCCTGAAACTGCTGCCGTCCAGAGCGACGGAACCCAACGTAGATGATAGCAACAGGCGATAGTGACTTAAGTCGACTGCCGAGACCGCTGTGGAATCAAATGACAGATAACAACACGAATAACTGACATGACATGTTGCCTTAACTGAAATGAACTTCCCGTGACAGGGCCCGGCCCGTTCGTACCGTATGGGGGTGACTGTGAGCCGGACTCTGGAGCACGTACAGAAATGAGGCAACCGTGAAATGAGGCCAACTGCCTGGGTACGCTGAAGCCGAACTGTGACATCCAGCTGCCACCGGGTCCGACTCCAAGCTTTTTTTTTTGTAGAAATGCGGCCGGCCTAGGGCACGCCGGCGCGAATTCGTACAGGCAGGTGACCAATTAACGCCGGGCGTGGTAAGGTGACACAGAAATGATATAACATGACAAGGACAAGAATCAAAGTCTCTCTTTTTTTTTTTTTTTTTTGCAATTCCGCCCCTGGCACATGTATTGAAATGAGGCCGGCCTAGGGCACGCCGACACGAATTAGTGCGAGGAAGTGACTGCATTCATACCGGGCGTGGTAAGGTGACAGAAATGAGATACCATGACAGGGGCAAGAATCAGGAATGTACGCAACCAGTGATGCGATTCCGCCCTTGGCGCATGTATTGAAATGAGGCCGGGCCTAGGGCACGCCGACACGAATTAGTGCGGGGAAGTGACTGCATTCATGCCGGGCGTGGTAAGGTGACAGAAATGAGATACCATGACAGGGGCAAGAATCAGGAATGTACGCAACCAGTGATGCGATTCCGCCCTTGGCGCATGTATTGAAATGAGGCCGGGCCTAGGGCACGCCGACACGAATTAGTGCGGGGAAGTGACTGCATTCATGCCGGGCGTGGTAAGGTGACAGAAATGATATACCATGACAGGGGCAAGAATCAAAAATGTACGCAACCAGTGATGCGATTCTGCCCTTGGCGCATGTATCGAAATGAGGCCGGGTAGTCGTGCATCTGGATCGCCCCGATCGGAGCATCTAAGGATGCGACCGGACCAGGATCGAAACGATGGCATGAACGCCCTGTTTAACTGATGCGAAATGATTTAGCATGACCGAATGGCCTGATACGTTAGCCATGTTTGAAATGATGAAATGATTGTCATGCTAATACGTGAAATGTTTCGACACGGTCGAAGTGATTCGTACAATTAACATGCCAACAGCGATTCGGAATGCAAATAGCGATTCGGCACGCTTGCTGGCGCAACCGATATGAATAATGGCAGGACATGAACGATGCGTGTGAGTGCGAACGGCACCCGTGCGTGAGTCATGTTTGAACGATTCAAAGACTGCGTAGCACGACCGCGTAAGGGGAACCCTTGAGTGCCAGATGCGGCATCGGTCAGAGTGTTGTGGCGGGCGGCCCTGAATGTGCGTGCCGCTAGATGGCTCCCGATCGTGTACAACCAAAAACGTGCGAGTAAGTGTTTAGGTTTCGAGACAAGCAGCGCGTGGTTCGTGAGCTACGCAGACCACAGTTTAGTGACATGATAAGCAGTGCATGAGAACGTAAAACATGGGAGCCGAAGCCCTACCTGCGACAGCCGAACCAGACTCTTTGTACGAAACTGCGACTCGGCGACACGAGTGCGACACGAAGGGACAACACAACTTACGAACACGGGACGCGGGACTGCAACAAGGAGACGGACAGACGAAAACGGAGCTCACGAACCGGCACCAACAGCGCTTGTCTCGAACGAGTCGGTCCTAGATGTCTGACGTATCAGATATCACGCACAGGAAACCGACAAAGACCGGCGGCCTTTGGGCTGCTTAAATACCCTCCGGGCTCCTCCCATAACTTCAGGCCGGTACCCGGCCTTCCAATTTATATGGTATCAAGACTGATACATATTCTGGGTATATTCTGGGAAATTGCCCCATTCCCTTTACTCCCATGTCTTGCACATAAGGTATCACACCTAAACACATATCAATAGTACCAGTTCCCCAACAAAGAACTTTTCTCATTCTAGCGCTACATTTACACATATACACATTTTCACCCCACCGATAGTCTTTCGGAAATGTTAGCTGCTCCATATATTTAATTACGATACCCATACAGCGCAGTATTTACCCCATTCTTTTCCAGTTACATTAAGATATGTGAATCCCTTCAAAGAAACTCTTCAGGTTTAAATAACCATAACAAAAAGTTCATGACAAAAATTCTTCCGGTGACAAATAGTTATTCACTCTTTTCAAAGTGACCTCTTATTAGTGACGTGACACCCTTCACCATTGAAAATCTTCTTTCACCCAATAGTGAAAAATTAAGCTGGCTGCTTACCAGATTGAGTTGATTGTTTTAGCTAAAAAACAATTGATTTTGCTTGTACAGGTAGTGCCTGTTCACACAGATATACCAGAGAAAATACCAGGTCCTCTTCCTCTCAGATAGGCTCAGGTGAGATACATAGATAGGATAGGAGCAAAGAACACAGCCTCATGGCGTAATATTGCTTTTTATTTAAAAAATTATTAAAAACAGATGGCCAAATGGCTACTTACATTTTATGGTGCCCAACCCGGCACTGGGGCTGCTCACTTTCAAATAATATAGATGATGGGGATTAGTGTTTGAATTTCCCTCCGCCGGCCGGCGTGCGCTCCAACCAACGCCGCCGACAACCAGGGCAGACAGGAAACAGGGATGTTCAGTACGTTCAGAATGTGACCAGGTAACGCCTCCGACGCACGTTTCGTGATGACACGTCTTCAGGGGGGCGTACCTGGTCACTGGGTCAATCTGATTATATGCTGCATTTCATTAGCTGACCGCCAATGAAATGCTTGTGTTGTGCGCAGCCTCAGTACCGCCCGGGTCCCGGGAACGGACCAGCCGATCGCAATACATTGTATGGCAATACATTAAAATATACACTAAAAACTATTTCCACTTAATAGATTTGAGCAAATTAATACATAGGTATATTCCTATATGCATAATATATAATTATTAATTTTGTAGTGTTGGAACAATTAGTCAAACTGTCACCAGCTATTTCCTGATACTCCAATCTAATCTTAATTACTTCTTTATTATCTTGCTACTGTGTTCCATAAATTAGCTCACTTACATCTTATTTTTTATTTGGTAATTGGGACAGTAATTACAATATAACGGGTCTTTTTGGTAATATAGGCTAGTAATTTGAACTCTAACCAGATCTTTCTGTTACTATCACCTACTCTTTATCCTTCCAGATTGCATTATTCCTATATTCCACAAGATGTCTCACTTGCTATCACTAGCCATTTGGCTATCTGTTTTTAATAATTTTTTAAATAAAAAGCAATATTACGCCATGAGGCTGTGTTCTTTGCTCCTATCCTATCTATGTATCTCACCTGAGCCTATCTGAGAGGAAGAGGACCTGGTATTTTCTCTGGTATATCTGTGTGAACAGGCACTACCTGTACAAGCGAAATCAATTGTTTTTTAGCTAAAACAATCAACTCAATCTGGTAAGCAGCCAGCCTAATTTTTCACTATTGGGTGAAAGAAGATTTTCAATGGTGAAGGGTGTGACGTCACTAATAAGAGGTCACTTTGAAAAGAGTGAATAACTATTTGTCACCGGAAGAATTTTTGTCATAAACTTTTTTTTATGGTTATTTAAACCTGAAGAGTTTCTTTGAAGGGATTCACATATCTTAATGGACTCTATATATGTTGTAAAATTGGTTTACAAGATGTGTCACTATTGAGCAATCTGAGTGGTCGCACGTAGAATTATATAGAGTGTTCGTTCAAAGTCGCAGAGCGATTTCTATTTTGTTTTTTTATTTTTGAGTATCAAGAAGCATATTGTATCACGGATATAATCACCAAACTCTTTGAGGATATTTAAAGCACTGCAATTGTATTTGGTCTTTTTCATGTATATGATCCATACATGCAAGATAGCTTAATAGTATATGTTTATTTTATTTAACTAGTGCCCCTGTTGCACTTATTTCTCACAATCACAAATCCCACGATTTTAAAGGGAGCAGCTTATTGTATTATTTTTATAACGTAGTTTATTATTGTATTCAACCACAAACTTATTTTCGTATAACAGTACACTTTGGCGCAGGGTCGAAATAGCTGATTTTCAGTTGTTTATATCAAAGTTCTATAAATATTGTACAGATTTGCTGCAGAGAATCTGGTCCTTATTATGCAGAAAAATTTTTGGCCAGAGACTAGACCTCTTTCAGCCAGGAATATTAACTGAAATTGCATTGTTTTAAAGACAGATTTTAAGGAGGGCATAGCGAACATCGATGCTATTGGCCGCATGATCCAGCAGCCCCTCATGTGGCCAGGGATTTGATCAGGACCAGTGCCGCTGCAGAGCTCATCCGTGCCTCATCTCCTGCCTCTCATTCTCTTGCCTCTCATTCTCTTGCACCTGCAGGCATGCCCCATCGCAGACGAGACCTGCCCCAGCCTGCTCAACTATCTGACTTCTTCCTTGTAGTGAACCACAGTCTAAGGCAAGTTGGTGGTGAGTGACGCTCCCTGCAGCCAGCCTCTATTGACTGAAACACAGATGGTGACCTGGAGCTCTGGGACTGCCCTGAATACAGTGGAATTTCATGGAGGCTTCGAGACTTCGACCCCCTCAATGAGGAGCCCTGCAAATTTGAAACTTCGCTGTTAGAGAAGGGCTGAACACCCCTGGTTTGGTTTGTGCCAGAACTTTTGAACATTGCAAAAGTTCAGGGTCAAACAACGAACCCCACTGAATTCTTTGGGACTGGTACTGGAAAAATCAAAGTGGTGTATCTGTACCGTGTATAGTGTAAGTTTGCAGAGGCATGAGATTCTGAGTCCTCTGGGTCACTAAGGATCACATTGTCAGGAACTACCTCCTCCCAGCCACGTACAACTACTTGAGTTTCTGGGGACTAAAAAACATCCCTTGAATACCGCTGCATGTTATCCTCTACATCCATGCTGACACAATCCTCCTCCTATTCTTCCTGTGTGCTTGGTGGCCCTGCAGGAATGCTATCTGCATAAAGGGGGCCTTGAGAGGAAAGGAAGTTCTCCTCCTTCCTCCCGCTGTTCTGCTTCAAGTGCACTATCCATGATTCCATGAAGCGTGTGCTCCAGCAGGAAGACTAGAGGGACAGTGTCACCTGTGCATGCATTGTCCCTGCTCATAATCCTTGTTGCCTCCTCAAATGGTGACAGGACAGTACATGCATCCTTAATCAGTAGCCACTAACGTGGCGAAAAGAAGCCAAGCTCCCCTGAGCCTGCCCTGGTGCCATACTCACACAGGTACTCAGTGATGGCCCTCTGTTGTGTATGCAGCCCCTGCAGCATTGCCAATGTTGTGTTACAACTGGTGGGCATGTCACAAATGAGGTGGTTGGTGGGCAGGTTTAATTCCTGTTGAATGTCAGCCAGCTGAGCACTGGCATTGTATGACCACCGGAAATTACCACAGACTTTTCTGGCCTGCCTCAGCAAATCTTGTAAGCCTGGGTACCTTTTCAAGAAACGCTGCACCACCAAATTCAGGACGTGTGCCAAGCATGGAACATGTGTCAAGTGTCCCTGTTGGAGGGCGGAGAGAAGGTTGGTGCCATTGTCGCATACAACCATTCCTGGCTCAACTGCCCTGGCGTCAACCACCTCTGAGCCTGCCCCTGCAGAGCTGACAGAATCTCTGCCCCAGTGTGGCTCCCGTCCCCTAGACATACCAACTAAAGCACTGCATGGCATCTTCCTGACTGCTTGTGTAGCCCCTTGACACTTAGGGAGCACTGCTGGTTCAGAGGTCAATTCTGCAGAAGAGGCTGAAGAGGAGGGGGTGGAGCAGACAGATGTGGCAGCAGAATCACCACCAACTTTTTGGAAGCGTGGTGGTGGAACAAGCTCCAACACTGAACCTTGTCCTGTATCCTTCCCAGCTGCCAGTAGAGTTACCCAGTTCACTGTGAAGGAAAGGTAAAATCCCTGACCATGCCTACTGGACTTTGAGTCAGCGGTAATATGAATCTTGCTGCTGACCGCCCTGTCCAATGAGGCCAAAACATTGCCTTCCACATGACGGTAGAGAACTGGAAAGAAATGTCTTTTTGGAACCTACCACTGTGGTACAGCACATTCTACAAATTCATGAAAGGGGGCAGAGTCTACCAGCTGAAAAGGCAGCAGTAGTGCTAGCAATTTAGCCAAGCTAGCATTTAGATGCTGAGCATGTGGATGGCTGTGATAGTATTTAGTTTTTTGCAGTTCAGCAACTGGGGTAGCGAAATTTGCCTGCTGAAATCAACTGGTGTTGTACTGCTAGCAGATTGGTTGCAAGTACTTGTGGCACCTATTGGTATTCCTTCTTTTGAGAGGACTCGCTGTATAGTAGGGGTTGAGATCCCAGATGAAGAGCAAGGAAAAGTCTGCCTTTTTTATGATGTGGGTCTTTCAGGTGCTGTTGCCAATGGACTGCATGGCAGGTCATCATATGTCTTGTCAAGCATGTGGTGCCCAAGCAGGTGCTGTTCTGGCCGCACTTTATCCGCTTCTTTTTTTTTTTAAACAGAATTTCTTGAAAGATATGTCAGGTACAAAGACAATAGTGTGATGGGAGAGCAATAATGTTCATAACAGAGAGGTTACATCAACATAGTAACAATGAATATATCAGAGCTATAAAGTATAACTGGATATGAGAGAAATCTAGAAAGAAAATATATCTCATGCTCAAATTTAGGGATTGGGAGGGGGGGGGGGGTGACAAAAGAAAAAAAACATGAGGGAACTGGATGTATCATGGCTGGACATTGGCAGTGAGCGACAATGGCTGGGGGGGGGGGGTGTAGGGAGAAAAAAAAAGGGAGGAAAATGGGGGTAACGCTACTCAATAAAGAACTCAAACGAGACACATGAACCCAAAGTATGTTGTAGTAATGAGATATAGCGATGATACTTCAGTAAGCGATCAGATACAATTTGGTGAGGCTTTGTCCCTAGAGTGCAGGAAGGAGGACTGACTAAAATGTATCTACCATGTCATATAGTTGACATAATCCTTGGAAGTAGGTGAAAGTATCATGGAAAGACTTGTATTCCTCCAAAGTCGTAAACATGAAGTTTAATAGAAGTAGTGAGGGCAAAGTCAGTGCTGATTTTCTCCCTTTATAATTGCAGTGTTAGCTCACGTTTAACCAGAGAAACTGATGGGCATGAAGAGGTAGTCCAATTTTTTAGAATGGTTTTCCAGGCCACTAGAAGACATATTAGAATCCATGGAGTATGCTGGTAAATATCTTTTGTCGATTCTCATGGACAAAGGTGGTTGTTCCAGTATCCGAAGATCAGGAGAAAGGGGTCCTTTGGGATCCGGAGGAGAGTAATTCCGTATAAAAAATGAGAGAACTTGATCCCAAAAAACTGGAGATATGCGGGCAGGGCCAAAAGCGGTGTGAGAGAGAAGGCCTCTGCTGTAGACAATGTGGGCATATAGCAGATTGAGCATTAGATTTTTCAATTAAGAAGGGTATGTAAGCACAATGTATAAGTTTCAGTTGAGTCTCTCTTCAAGCTTCATTTGGTATCAAGTACTTTTGTATCCCTGGAGCATCTTGGCAATGATTTCTTCATTGGGGAAGTCTTTGCCCCAGTTAGCTGCCAATGAAGAGTTGAAGGACGGGGTCAGGCTGCCTATTAGAGTTTTGTAGATGTGCGATATGGAATATGAGCCCTTGGTTAGTAAGCGGTCTATTATAGATAATTGGAATCTTTTACCTCTGAGCTTGCACTGGGTGGTGACGAAAATGATGCATTGCCAATAGTAGAAGATGTGGGATGCAGGTAGAGAACATTTTTCGGCAATATCCTTAAATGTAAGGGGGAACCCTGAGTTTAGGTCGAAAGGGGATGAAAAGAAAGTCAAGCCTTGTCTGTCATCTTTTTCTGAATTTCCCTTCAAGCAATTGCAGTGTCCTGCAACAGGGGGTTATGTTGTAGAGTTGGACAAAGAGATTTCCATCTACAGTGCAGTAGGGCCACCAGGGAGTACGGGTGTAGCATCTTTGATTCGGGGGCCCAATTGTAGTAATGAGATGCTTCTAGAATCCAACCTAAACCTATGCAGAGCAAACATTATAAATTGTACAACCTGATATTGGGAACCTCCTTCGCTTCTGGACAGATATAACTTTGTCAAAGCTATACGTGGTCGCTTTTTGCATCAGATGAATTGAGAGATGGCTCTATTGAGCACCTGGATATCTTTGTTCCTGCCTGTTTTAATACCTAGATATGTGATGTTAGATTTAGCTATAGAGAAAGGGGAGAATGAGGTCCAAGCGAAATTTGGTAGTGAGGGAGGATTTCACTTTTGCTATAGGTAATTGTAGAGGCCAGAGTATAGTCTGAATTTTCTTAATAGTGGACATGTGGGAGGTGAGGTTCGCAGTAAAATATTGTAGGTAGGTAACTTATTAGAGCATGTTTCTTATAAGAGTCAGCTTAGGAAATGACCCGACCTCTAAGAACGGCTTTCCCAGAAAAGGTTGGGGTTATCTAAGTGGTCAGAATTGGTAATTGAATATTCCTCCAAGGCTGTGCTCATGGAAATTTGAAAGGCAGCATTATTTGAGAGATAAGATGGGAAGCGCCATAAATGGGGATTGGATTGAGGAACAGTATCATTAAGGGGGGCTGTTTCAGAGAGATAAACATGTTTTATTTACATTCATGTGATCATGACTGCAGTGCAGTTCCCTATAATAAACTCGGTAGCAACTGGCACTTGCAAATTCAC
Organism: Lithobates sylvaticus; assembly: GCA_028564925.1. Lineage (NCBI taxonomy): Eukaryota > Metazoa > Chordata > Amphibia > Anura > Ranidae > Lithobates > Lithobates sylvaticus. The sequence goes on from CM053027.1 coordinate 416,344,297, forward strand.
GGATGTGTCGATTTGATATTTACAAAGGCATGTTCGACAGTATTAGCACACTTTTCTATTCGCATGTTCGCTTACTTAAAGTCTTAATTGGCTTTATTGGATGTAACTAAATGCAAAGCAACCATTACTTCCTGTTTTTCTTAGTAAATGAACCCCACAGTGTTAAGGCAACAATGCCTTGTATTTTCAATGTTGGCCTTTAAATTGGCTGAAAAGACCTTCTTCCTGGAACGTTAGTTAAAGAAAAAAAATCCATTGGTACACATTCTCCAGGCTACTGCCCAGCTCCCCATGCCATTTGTGTGGAATTCCTTTGCCTATTAACCCAGAAAATAGCCATTACTGATTTCTAAAAATTCATCTCCCATTAACTTCAGTAGGATTTGGATTCGGTATCTGAACTCCAGTCATGTTTGCTGAAGCTTCTTCAAATAGAACATGGGTACTTTTGTCTCACCCCCAATTAAAGAGTTTGTAACCCTACATGATGATTCACTGCCAGCCCCCCTATTTAAAGATGCCATCCTGCACTATGTAATTGTTTGTTAGAAACAAAGCCTCTAAATACCTTTTTGCAGGGCCGCTGATAGAAAGCATGGGGCCCTGTACAGCCTACCTGACGGAGCCCCGTACAGCCTACCTGACGGGGCCCCCTTCAGCCCCACGCTCAACCCCACCCTTGGCCATGCCCCCTGCCTTAAGAACCAGTGAAAGGGCTGAGATGGGTGGGAAGGGGTTAATGATCCAAGAGGTGCCTGTGCCTTACTTTGTAAACTAATTACAATCTGTTTATGTATGTGCACTATATTAAAGTACGCAGCAAAGTCAGTATAACTGGCAGAAGATGCGGGGGGGGGGGGGTTAGTCAGTAGAACAATGGACAGAGTCCTCCATTTCACAGCAGAGCCCCCTCCATCTCAGCAGAGCCCCCTCCATCACATCAGAGCCCCCCTCCATCACATCAGAGCCCCCCCTCCATCACATCAGAGCCCCCCCTCCATCACATCAGAGCCCCCCATCACAGCAGAGCACCTCTTAATATCAGTTCCCATTTTAGGTTGGTGGGGGGAGGGGGACCCTCAGGAGGTTTTAGGATTGTTTACATTACAAAACTTTTCTGACTGTTTGTGTTGTGTCTGTGCTGGAAGGCCAGATGCAGTGTCAGTGTGCCTGTTCTAATCTGTTCCCATATGAGAGACTCCTGCACAGCAGCGTGTCTCTTACCTCAGAAGCTCCTGTCCTGGGCTGCTAATCCTCTGAGCTGAAATTCAGTCTTCTGTCCTCCAGCCAATGAGAGCAGCGGAGGGGTGTGGTCTGGGGAGAAGGCAAACTAGAAGCTCTGGACTGGATTACAGAGCTCAGCTGGGGTCCTGGGAGGCACAAGGAGGATCAGACCTGGATTCTGTTTCCAGGATTTTGTAATTGAAAAATCCAGCCTGTACAATGAGAGCAGGGAGTCATGGGCCCCCTGGGGCTAAATACAGGGTTGCTATGGCAAATCGTGCACCCCTTTATGCCCATGGTATTAACACAACACCCCCTAAGGTAGTAGGAGCGGCTGAGCGGGGGTGTAAATTAGAAAGCTTTTTTTATTTTTCTCCACTGAACTGTCTTTGAAGCTGCACACCCCCCCCCCCTGCTGGCCAGGCCCGGTACAACAGGGCTGGTTGTACTGGCTTATCAGCGGCCCTGCCTTTTTTCTCATTTAGCCCAACCGATCTAATACTCTGATCAAGGGCTACAGAGGGAGGGAGATCTACCTCAGACGTCCTGGCCGCTCGGCCCCTTTCATTGTAGCCCTGGATTAGAGTATTAGAGTGGCCGGGAGTCATTCGACAGGCCTGAAGATACATGACAAAAGGGTATTTAGCGGCTTTGTTTCTAACAAACAATTGCAGAGTGCAGGATGGCAGCTTAAAAGCGAGGGTCTGGCAGTGAATTGTTTAGAAGTTTAATTTAATTCTAACAGCAGCAGGGGTGGGGGGTGGAGACAGCTCACACAGACTTTCGAGCAGACAGGCAGGAAGGGGAGGGGGGAGAAGATGGGGAGAACAGAGAGCAGAGCTGCAGATTATGAAGGCATGTAAACTGACCATGGTTTCAGGGCCCAGCAGCCATGATAAACAGTGGTCAGTTTATGGGGGGGGGGGGTGGCAAGAACTGTCAGGATCAGCCAGGTATTTTACAGCTTCCAGAGGGACAGGTTAAACAGCACAAGCACTGTGCGGTTTAACCTGCTATAAGAAAACAGGATCTTTTTTTTTTTTTTTTATAGGGTTACAACCACTTTAACTCTTATCAACCCTAAATACCCTCCTCTTCTCCCTTAATATTTTTCCTTCTATTTTTACTTTTCAACCCTTCTTTTAACCGCTTCAGCCCTGGAAGATTTTACCCCCTTCCTGACCAGAGCACTTTTTGCGATTCGGCACTGTGTCGCTTTAACTGACAATTGCGCGGTCGTGCGACGTTGCAACCAAACAAAATTTACGTCCTTTTTTTTTTCCACAAATAGAGCTTTATTTTGGTGATATTTGATCACCTCTTTTTACTTTTTGCGCTATAAGCAAAAAAAAAGAGCGACAATTTTGAAAAAAAAAAAAAAACTTTATATTTTTTATTTTTTGCTATAATAAACATCCCCTAAAAATATATAAAAAACTATTTTTGTCCTCAGTTTAGGCCGATATGTATTCTTCTACATATTTACATCTACATATTTTTGGTAAAAAGAAATTGCAATAAGAGTATAGTGATTGGTTTGTGGAAAAGTTATAGAGTCTACAAAATAGGGGAAAGTTTTATGGCAAACCGGTGCGCATGCCTGGCGGCCGCGATGTCCGCTAGGCACCCGCGATTGCCTGGGAACACAGCAGGACCGTGGATCTGTGTGTGTAAACACACAGATCCACGTCCTGTTAGTGGAGCGGAGACCGATGGTGTGTTCCCAGTACAGAGGAACACCGATCGGTCTCCTCCCCTTGTGAGTCCCCTCCCCCTACAGTTAGAATCACTCCCAGGGAACATTCATTAACCCCTGAAGCGCCCCCTAGTGTTAACCCCGTACCTGCTAGTCACATTTACACAGTAATCAGTGCAATTTTATAGCAACGATCGCTGTGTAAATGGGAATGGTTCCAAAAATGTGTCAAAAGTGTCTGAAGTGTCCGCCGCAATGTCACAGTCACGAAAAAAATCGCAGATCGCTGCCATTACTAGTAAAAAAAAAAAAAAATGCAATAAATCTATCCCCTATTTTGTAGACGCTTTAACTTCTGCGCAAAACCAATCAATATACGCTTATTACGATCAGCCTCAACTGAGTAAAAAATGCAGTTTTATTTTTTTTAAATGGGATATTTATTATAGCAAAAAGTAAAAAATATTGTGTTTTTTTTCAAAATTGTCGCTCTTCTTTTGTTTATAGCGCAAAAAATAAAAAACGCAAAGGTGATCAAATACCACCAAAAGAAAGCTCTATTTGTGTTAAAAAAAGGATGTCAATTTTGTTTGGGTGCAATGTCGCACGACCGCGCAATTGTCAGTTAAAGCAATGCAGTGCAGAATCACAAAAAGTGCCCTGGTAAGGAAGGGGGTAAAATCCTCTGGGGCTGAATTGGTTAATCAGGACTGCGACATTATGGCGGACACATCTGACACTTTTGACACATTTTTGGGACCATTGGCATTTATACAGCAATCAGTGCTATAAAAATGTCACTGACAGGGAAGGGGTTAACCACAAGGGGGCGATGAAGGGGTTAAATGTATTCCCTCTCTGTGTTCTAACTGAAGGGGGGGGGGGACTGTGTAAAGTATGACAGATCGCTGTTCATACTTTGTATGAAGAGACGATCAGTCTCTTCTCCCCTTCAGAGAATCGTTTACACACACAGATCCCGGTTCTCGTGTGTGACCAGCGATTGTGGGAGCCCGGCAGTGATCGCGGCCACAGGGCACTCGCATAAGCTCCGGGAACGAGCATTAGTGGCCACAAGGCTAAGCGAAGTTACATGTTAAATAGGGGTATGTGGCGCTAACCACTAAATAGGTGGTCTACGATAAAACGTATTTCCAAAAGATGGGTAACCTTCAGGTGGATAAAAACAGCATATAAAATATAAACTAGAACAGCTTCTTAGTCTGTACCACAATATAAAACACTGATGATGAAAAGATAAATGAATATCTGTGCGTAAAATATATGTGCGTTCAAAGTGACATTAAAACGGTGATAAGAGTAAATCTTCAAACTGTGATAAAAATCGAGGGGGCGTGGCGACCGAGCTCTGAGATGGCCGCTTGATCTGAGAGCTCCGCTTGCCAGCCAGAGAGATCGCTCTACATCCGAGCATTCCAGCACACAAATCGGCCATAAAACGACTCCAGCACACGGCCGGGCGGCGAGGAGATGACTAAAAGAAGAAAGAACGCACCGCAGCCACAAAAGATGGCAAACTTCTTCACAGCCAAGTCCCGCGGGCCTGCGCAAGATGGCGGCGGAGGCCTGAAGCCGCCGCGCTCTAACGAACAGACTGCACAGCACAGGCAGGGAAACGGAGGTACCCGCACACCGCAAGGACACATCCACCACCTCAGCGAACCCTCCTCAGGCACATCTAGCCCCTCCACGAGAAGCCCGGCGAAATCCAAACCCAGGCTGTCCTCGCCTGATAGGCCGCAGACTGCACAGGAGATGGAGGTAAGCGCCCAGCAGGGTTATGGGACTGAAGCATCACCATCTCCCCACTCTCTCGACCCCATAGCAAACTTCCCCACGGCAGACAGACCCATATCAGACACAATGCTGAAGGAAATGTTATTATCCCTCAGGTCTGCCCTGCACACTGACATGGTGAAGGGGATCAACCAGTGCCACAAAGAAGTGCAAGCTCTTGGGACTAGAGTAGACAGAATTGAGCACAAAATGGAGGAGTACACTACTAATTACAATGTGATGGTAGATGCTCATGCAGCACAAGGGGAGGACATAGAATGGCTGAAAAACAAGGTCTCTGACCTTGAGGACAGAAGCAGACGCAATAACATCAAACTGAGAGGAATCCCAGAATCTGTCCCAGCACCTCAACTCCTGCAATACGCCCAAACGCTATTCTCTACGCTAGTACCTGCCCTCACAGCTCAGGACTTAATTATCGACAGGATCCACAGGATCCCCAAGCCCTCTTTTTTGCCTGAAGGTACACCAAGAGACACCTTGCTGAGAATACACTTCTTTCACGTGAAAGAACAAATCCTTCAAGCAGCACGCAGACAAGATGCTATCCCACAACAATACGCAGACCTACAAATCCTACCGGATCTGTCTAGGTACACACTACAAAGAAGGCGCAACCTGGCCACCATCACTAAAGCCCTGAGGAACCACAGAATCCCACACAAGTGGAAGTACCCGGCCACCCTCATCATTACACACAACGGTGTGACGAAAGCTGTTGCCACCATGGAAGAAGGCATTGCAACACTACAACATTGGGGGATTCTCCCAGACCTAACAGCTCACCCTCCACCAATGCCACCGCCACAACCACAGCAGCTCCAGGAAGACTGGCAAGTAGTCTCACACAAGCGTAACAACAAGAAGAATGCTGGAAATAGCTCATGATCTACACATGAAGTATACTCAACCCTCTCTGGCTGAAGGAGTTCAGTTTAAACTCCTGACACCCCGTTACCAAACTAGCAGACATGTCTGCACACGGATCGCTTTACAGATCTTTTTTTACATTTGTTCACCCCACCTTTGTCTCGTTTTACCTTTTTTTTACCTCTTGTTTTAGCTACAGTGAAATACTACTCTGGACCTCACCCTCCATCCTCTTAGTGACGTTTACTACTACCATGATGTCTGAACCGCACCGGAGACAGAACAGCCTCCACCACTGTGAGTACATGCGCACCACACCAAGCACACCTCCCCCCTGCCATCAACAATGTCTCTCACTTTTTTATCTCTGAATGTCAGGGGCCTGAACCACCCTGCTAAGAGGTTCTCCATGTGGCAGGAGGCCCACAAACACAAAGCAGACATACTCCTCATCCAGGAGACACACTTTCAACAGCAAAAAGCCCCTGCGTGCTCTAACAAAGCATACCCGCATATATTTTCAGCATGCACCCCGGACAGTAAAACAGGAGGAGTTATGGTGGCCATCAAAGACACTGTCTCCTTTACACTCAAAGACTCTTTCATAGACAGCAATGGTCGGTACATCATCATAACAGGAGACCTGGATAACATACCGATCACTATAGTGAACCTTTACACACCGAACAAACACCAAATACGGTTTATCAGACAAGTCTTAAAGAAAACCAGTTCACTAATGTATGGACGGCTTATTATTGGAGGTGACTTTAACCTTATTGCAGACCCTACGATGGACACCACCACTGCCAACCCGCAGAGACCACGTAACCTGCTGAGTATCCTAAACACGCATGACTTGTTTGATGCCTGGAGGTGCCTCCATGCAAATGAAAGAAATTACACTTTTTTCTCCACAAGACACTGCTCGTATTCTAGAATAGATATGTTTGTAACTGACAAATGGCTTTTGCAGCGAGTACGATCAACTGAGATACATGATATCGGATGGTCCGATCACGCTGCAATCACGTTATCTCTTAACTTGCAGGGTGTCTCCCCCTCACCCCCTATCTGGCGATGCAACGTAAGACTACTCCAAGAACCTAAACTATTTCCGACTATATCCCAACACCTCATAGACTATTTTAAAATAAACGACGACCCTGACGCGAGTCCCTTCTCGATCTGGAATGCCCATAAGGCAGTCTTGAGAGGCATACTTATTCAATTGGGAGCGATAGAGAAAAAAAAATATAACACTAAACTAAACCAAATACTGACTGAAATCCAAACACTAGAAGCCACAAATAAAACATCCCCCACACCAGCCACAGCCACCACACTGTCCAACCTCAGGAATTCACTAAGAGAACTCCTTACACAGCAGTTTGACAAACACCTGAGAAGGTTACAACTTAATTCATATGCTAATGCCAATAGGGCAGGTAAATACCTAGCACAAAGAATAAAAGCAGCACGTACTAAAACTAAAATCGCATTCTTAGTTCACCACACCACACGCAACAAAATCTATAACCCAAAGGACATAGCGGATCAATTTGCTGACTATTACGGAGCCCTTTATAACCTGCATGCAGATGCTTCGACACCCCAACCGACCCCTGACAAAATCCAAAAATTCCTGCAGAAAATTAATCTCCCATCCCTGTCAAAAGAACACCTAGCCTTGCTTAATGCCCCATTCACTGTTCCAGAGATTGAAAAAATTACTTCATCATTACCGAATGGCAAATCCCCAGGACCCGACGGCTTCGGGAATGAATACTATAAAGTCTTTAACAGCCAACTTGCCCCACACCTACTCAAAGTTTTTCATAAAGCTAGTGAAACGTCCTCCTTCCCTCCTGAAATGCTGAAAGCCCACATCATAACACTCCCAAAACCAGGCAAAGAACCTACCACCCCAGCCAACTTCAGGCCAATATCTCTCCTAAACTCGGATATAAAAATTTATGCAAAACTAATAGCGAAACGACTGACTGACATCATACCTAATATTATACCAAAAGACCAGATGGGATTTGTGAGGGGGAGACAGACCTCAGACGCCACGCGGCGTATTGTTAATATCATTCACTATGCTACGTCCACCAAAACGCCTTCTCTGCTTCTATCCATAGATGCAGAGAAGGCGTTTGACCGCGTACACTGGAAATATATGGAAGCGGTTCTGACAAAATTTGGTTTTGAAGGCTCAATACTCACAGCCATAATGGCCCTTTACTCAAGCCCCTCGGCTCAAGTCTACACATCTGGTACTCTATCCAAAAAATTTGAAATCTCTAATGGTACTCGCCAAGGGTGTCCCCTCTCCCCAACAATATTCAACTTAATGATAGAACCGCTAGCGGAACACATGCGCACAAATGCTGCCGTAAAAGGCTTCCAGATAGGTGAGACGAAACAGGTCATAAATCTATTCGCAGATGATGTCATTCTGCTACTAACTGAACCACTGACCTCCCTCCCAAAAGCACATGAAGTTCTTTCGGAATTTGGATCAGTTTCTTACTACAAGGTAAACTTTACCAAATCCCAGATCCTGGACCTAGGGGTGCATGCGCAGGTCAAACACAAACTACAGAGCTCTTTGCCATATTCATGGACCAACAGATACATAACCTACCTGGGCATATTAGTATCCAATAACACGTCCACATTAGCAGATATTAATCTCAAACCACTCTTAGCCAAATTGGATAAACAACTCACAGACATAGGTAAATGTGAAATCTCTTGGCTTGGCAGGATTGCGGCATATAAGATGTCTATATTACCACAAATCCTTTACATTTTCCGCTCTCTGCCAATTCCGATCCCAAAACACTACATATCTGCCCTTACGCAATCCGCCTGGAAATTCACCTGGGGTGGGAAAAGAGCCAGATGTCCACGTAGCAACCTCCTACCACACAAATCCGTGGGGGGAGCTGGTTATGTGGACATACAGGACTACTTGTGGGCCACTAGACTGGACCAACTAAAATACTGGTTTTCACACTCAGAATGCCCACTATGGGTCAACATAGAAAAAGCACTTACCCCCACGAATGACCTCATCTCGTTTCTCATGGGAGACGTATGGGATCCTTGGGAAACCGGAGGCCTACCTCCCACTCTGAAAGTAAATCTCCAAACCTGGAGATTTTTACTATCACACAAGACCACTGACAGCAAGGAGATTGCATACGAGTTCCCGATAGAACTATTGGAAGCCAAGATTCCACACCTCAAAATTATTAGCCTCAAATCACACAATATACACCATATACAAGACTTGATCACGAACAGTATACCCAAAAGTACAGCAGAAATAATGACCGAGTTTGACCTACACAGGGATCTATGGTTCTCTTGCACGCGCATTTCCCATTTCCTGAGAGCACACCCATTGCCTACCATAGCCATACCGTTAAAGATCTGGAGATTCTATTACGCAACAACACATCCACACAAAGGTATATCCTTATTCTACAACTTCCTGAAAAACAAACGCGATTTTACCAAATCATCAGCTCTCAGCAAATGGGAAAAAGACCTAAACTCTGCCATCTCAGATGACCAATGGTTACACGCATTTAACACGATACAAAAGGCCTCACACTGTGTAAACCACTGGGAAATGACCCTGAAGATTGCCAACAGGTGGCATTACACACCATATAGACTCTCCGTCTTTTTTCCAGCTTCATCTCCACTATGCTGGAGACAATGCGGACATGTAGGTAACTTAATACATACCCTCTGGGAATGCCCAAGCCTAACCAGCATTTGGAACAAAACCTTCCAACTGATATCGGACCTCACCGGTATACTAACTACCCCCAACCCCTCGCTAGCGTTACTCCACATAGGACTAGAACCCTTCCCTCGAGAAGATAGAGCAATGGTAACTCACTTACTCCTAGCAACCAGAACTATCATACTTCGCAACTGGAAAAGTACTGTTGCCATTAATATATCCGAAGTCATAGATCTGGTTAATAAAAATCATTCCTTTGAAAGGCTAATTGCCATAAACTCGCTTCGATGCAAAAAATTTGATAGCGAATGGAAACTCTGGACTGATAAGTTTAAACGTATGTGAAACAACACTTTCTTGACGTAAAGTCACCGTTTTGTTATTGTTAATGTTAATGTTACTGTTAATAATATAAATCTTGTTTGCTATACGCATGATACGTCACTACTGCTATATTATGGAGTATTTTCACTGTAACCACAGTTTCTATAGGCGGTAACTCCGCTCACTGTACAACCCCTCCCTTTTTATTTTTTGTATTTCCCCCCCCCCCCTTCCCACTTCCCTTGACTCCCCATTCCCCATGTACTGTATGTTTTGAAAATTCAATAAAAAAGATTGATTCAAAAAAACTGTGATAAAAATCTTCAATAAAAAATTGGATAATAATAAGAAACTTTCCTTCTGTGAAAAAATAAATAAATAAACCAACGAAGGAGAATAAAGTGCACAGTGCAATGTGCAAAAAATGAAAAGGTGAAATATATCACTAAAATGTGCAGCGAATTCTAGGTGTTAAAGCACCTAGAAAAAAAATCTTGATAGTGCAGAAATGACCGTAAAAGATGCTCTCAAAATTATATAAATAAGTGAAACATGATAAACCGACTCAATCACTGAAAAAAATCCTTAATATAAGGCAAAAAAATAATATTATAATCGATAAGTGAACTACAAGTCCCAGCTCGTTGTGCAAATCGCAAAAACAAGGTGGAGGGGTAAAAATACCCACACAGTGCGTGTTTAAAATAATAACAAATCTTCTTGGCATGTGAAAAAACAGTTCCAAATATCTCTGTGTTTCAAATATTCAGTGCTGGTCCATGCAATCAAAAGTGCTCCGTGTTTTTTTCAGGGGTGCACCCCACTGTTTCCCCCAGCCTCTCACCTCGAATTAAGGCCCCTACGGGCCTAGTTGAGCAGAAAACCTTTGGATGGTACTCCTGGTTGGTCACTCTCTTGTAGGTATAACGCCTTCCTATGGGTTCCTATGGGCTCTCATACACAATGCTCTGGTCCCCACATCCAACTGCGCTCCGATCAGGGTAAAAAGCACCCCCAGCTCAAAGGTATCATAAAAGGGTGAAAGGACAGAGGCGCTCCAATGTGTGGTATCATAAAAACACTTTTATTAATAAAAATATCCACTCACATTTAAGTCTGGTAAAAACCGTATGCAGGTTGAGCGCACTAGTCACCCCTTGACTATATAAGCGAAGTTACATATCGTTGTTTCACCCAGCCATGCCATTCTGCTGCAGTAAACTGTGGCGGCTGGTCGGCAAGTGGTTAAACAATACATGAATATATATTTTTTTTACTTTTCGCTTGTTTCCTTCTTTATGTTTTGTGCTGCATTTAAAATAGTAAAAAAAAAAATTCTTATGCAAATATTTCTTTTGTAAAAAAACAAGCTGGCTGAGAGGTCCACAGAAATATAGGATGGGCAGTCATGGATCCAAGACTGCAGCGCATCCACAAGAGACGCCTAATTGGAGTCTAGCATTCAAGATTATACTGTTCAAAAAATCATAAAAAGAGGACAAATTAAATTGGTAATATATATATCATAAAGGGGTGTAGAGAGTTACAGCATAAAAACAGGGGAATATATATCCCTGGTTAGCTTATATAAGCTGAAGGTAAAGGTAAATGTATTACTTATATAAGATAACCAAAGATATATAAATTCCCTTGTTTTTAGGCTGTAACGAATTATATATAGGACCAATTTAATTTGTCCTCTTTTTATGATTTTTTGAACAGTATAATCTTGAATGCTAGACTCCAATCAGGTGTCTCTTATGGATGCACTGCAGTGATCGGTCTTGGATCCATGACTGCCCATCCTATATTTCTGCTGACCTCTCAGCCAGCTTGTTTCTTCCTGGTCACTGTTTGTTATGACAAAGATGAATCCCATCTTTGTAAGTATTATAAGCCTTGATATAGAATACTGTGTAAAGTGTAACTATTGGCACTTTCCTACATTACTACACAAATGATGTTATTATCTCTACTATTATATAATTCAATTTATATTACAGATAAGGATCAAATCATCCAATTGTAAATCCCCTGATGAAGGAATATTATATATCAATGTGAATTTCTGAAACATGTCGGGATGTATGCTGTAAATCTATCCGTCTGACCTCAACTTGATTCAGGCAGTGGATAGTGAGCTTTGGGTTGATATAAATTGGAAGGCCAGTATGGTGGCCTGGAATAATGGGAGGAGCCTGGAGAGTATTTAACCAGCCCACAGGCTGCTGGTCTTTGTCGGTTTCCTGTGCGAGATATCTGATCTGTCAGACATCAAGGGCCGACTAGTTCGAGACAAGCGTTGTGAGTTCCGGTTCGTGAGTTCCATTCGTTAGTCCCGTCTTCGTCTGTTTGTTGCAGTTCTGTGTCTCGTGTTCGTGAGTCATTGTTGTTCGTGTCGTGTCGCACTTATGTTACTGAGTCGCAGGTTCCGTACAACACATCTGGTTCGGATGTCGCAGGTAGGGCTTCGCCTCCCAATATTTTGCATTTCATGCACCACTTTTTCATGTCACTAAACTGTGGTAAACGCTAACTCACGAACACTCACAACTTGTCTCGAATCGCAAACATTTAACCCGCACGTGTTCGTTACCAAACAACGGATGTCACTAGGTGTCACGCACGACTCGCAGTCGCGTGCCCACGACACTCTGACCGATGCCGCATCCGGCACTCGTTTCGCAACTACACGCGGTTGAGTCGCACAATCTTTTGAATCGTTCAAAACATTGACGAGTCATTTCGATGCTGTTTGCAACACTCCGAAGCATTTCTTTGATTTTCAAATCAATTTGAATCATTTCTGTCATGTCGCATCATTTCGAATCATTTCTGTCTTACAAATCATTTCGAATCGCTGTTAGTATGTCAGTCATTTCGAATCATTTCTGTCATGTCAATCATTTCGAATCATTTCTGTCTTGTCAAATCATTTCGAATCGTTGTTAGCATGTCAGTCATTTCAAATTATTTCGACTATGTCAAGTCATTTCGAATAATTTCTATCATGGCAATCATTTCAAATCATTTCACTTCATTTCATTTTCATTTCTGTCACCAGCTGCGCTCCGATTCGAATCTCGTCGCATCTCCGATGCACTGATTCGATCCGGTGTGTCCCAGACTACGGCCTCATTTCAATACATGCTCCAGAGACAGTCTCACCGTTGGTTACAGATGCAGGCTTGATTCTAGTCTTTGTCATGGTATCTGTCACATATTACGTCCCGGTTCGAATCCAGTCGCATCCAAGATGCAGCGATTCGCTCTGATTCGCCCATCTGCTCGGCCTCATTTCAGTACATGCTCCAGAGACGGATTCACTTGTCGGAAGTTGCCTCAGTCGTTGATTGTAGTCTTTGTCATGGTTTCATTTCTGTCACTTATTACGTTCCGATTCAAATCCAGTCGCATCCGCAGATGCACCGACCGATTCGATCCGGTGCGCCCAGCTGCTCGGCCTCATTTCAGTACATGCACCAGAGACAGATTCACTAGTTGGTTCCAGTCTCAGTCATTTGATTCTAGTCTTTGTCATGGCATCATTTCTGTCACATATTACGTTCCGATTCGAATCCAGTCGCATCCGCAAGATGCACCGACCGATCGATCCGGTGCGCCCAGCTGCTCGGCCTCATTTCGATACATGCACCAGGGACAGAATCACTTCGAAGGTTTCGGTCATTTTTCTATTCTCGTCCTTGTCATGGTATATCATTTCTGTGTCACCTTACCACGTTCCAACACAAATTTAGTCATCTCCCCACACTAATTCGTCTCGGCGTGCCCAGGACCGGCCTCATTTCAGTACATGCTCCAGAGCCCAATTGTGCTCAGTCGCTAAACAAGTGGCATGGCGATTCAGGCTCTGTCATGGGAGTTCAATCATTTCACCTCACATAGTTGCGCTCGGATTCGAATTCCGTGGCATCTACGATGTTACAATTCGTCCCGGTGTGCCCCAGGTATTGGGCCTCATTTCACCGTTGTCTCATTTCAGTACGTGCTCCAGAGTCCGGTTCGTAGTCACTCGCAATGCGGTACGACCGGGCCAGGCCTCCGTCACGGGAGTGTCATTTCATCAAAGGCAACATGTAATTTTTCATTTAATTTCATTTGTATTGTTGTATGTCATTTCATTCCATAGCGTTTATTTCATTCAATCAACTCCTAAGTCACGACGCCTGTTGTTATCATCAAAATTCTGAACCGTTGCACAGGACGGCAACGATACAAACTCTCAAATGAGTGCCTTTTTCTCACATTTCTCTCAGGTCAGTCGGATTCAGTAGGTCCACCTGCACCAACTTGAACGGTGCTCCAGCAGGTAAAAAAAAAGGGGGGGTACACTGATTCTCAGCTTCGGTACGTATATGGTAGGAAACACATACAAGATTCAATTCGTGTCACCTCTTTATAGGCCCAGCCTGCAGACACGCAACCCAGAGGACAAGGCAGCAGGCTTCAGACAGCCATCATGTCTTCAGCTGGCAGCATAGACCTCACCGCCCCCCTGTCACCAGCTTCAGTCTCCGAGAGTGGCAGTGCCCAGTCTCTTAGGGCATGGACTATCCCCAGACTGACAGCGGAGCTGAGGCGCAGAGGGATACCCTTCCCTACCACGGCCAGGAAGGCTGAGCTGTTCAGGCTCCTCTTTCCCCCACCTGCCGTGGCAGGATCCAGCAACCAGCAGGTGTCGCTGGATTAAATTTCAGCTGCCATTGCCCAGCTGCATACCCTCGTGTCATCCCTGTCCTCTTCCCACCTGGTGCCACCCAACGTGAGGAAGGACATATTAGAGGGCAAGGATGTCAACCTGGCCTCACTCTTGATCTCAGTGCATGACCTGGCTGAGAACAAGGCATACACCTGGGGGGACGTCTCGGTGGTCCTGAAGTCGAAAGACCCTAGGCTGAACAGGAAACTCTCTGTGCCAGAGTTCACCCTGGCGTTCAGCATGTTCAGGGACGTGGTGTGTTTAGCCTACCCTGGCAGATGGGAGGAACTGGACCTCTACCTCCACTTAGTCGTAGACCTGGGCTACAAATACGGTGGCACAGCCTTCTACGACTATCATCGGTCTTTCTCGGCCAAAGCCGCAGCCAGGTTCCTCCAGTTCCACTTGACTACTGACTGGAGTGTTGTGGATACGGAGCTATTCTGCCGCCACTTTGCGGCCCTACGGTCTCCACTGTGCGCCATTTGCCAGTCAGCAACCCACACCCCTGTCTGGTGTGCCAACATAGCCTCCGTCCACCAGGTAGCCAACACGGCCTCTACCAGCGCGGGTCAGGGTCAGCAAGCCCCTGCACAAGGGCCGAAGATGGATAAGCTAGGATGACCAGTGCGGATGGCCGGGGGAATCTGCAACAATTTCAATTACGGTTCCTGTAATTTTAGCCAGTGCCGCTTGCTACACGTGTGTACCCTATGCCAGAGGGCGCACCCCAGGATCCTGTGTGAGGTCAAGCAGAGAAAGACATGACTAAGCCGGGTCAATGTCGTATGGCTCGACATCTACTTTACCTCACACCCAACTCCATCCCTGGCCGTCTACCTCATCCGAGGCTTCACAGACGGGTTTCACACCGGGCTCATCTCCCTGCCCCACACCACCCACGAGTGCAGGAACCTACGGTCAGCAGCCACGGATGAACGAGCCATCGACCAACTTCTCCAGACTGAGTTGGACTGGGACTTCATGATAGGCCCTTTCAGCCAGCCCCCCTTCAACACCTGGAGGGTTAGCCCTATCGGGCTTGTACAAGGGAAGTTCTCAAATAAAAAACGTCTGGTTTATGATTTGTCAGCGCCTCATTCCTCCGCCATTCCCAGTCTCAACTCTCTTATCCCCTCCGAGGAGTTCTCCCTGAAGTATGCTTCCGTGGATATGGCCATCCAAGCCATACTTAAGGCAGGTGTAGGTACTTGGCTTTCTAAGGCTGACATATCTGACGCCTTCAAGTTGTTGCCCATACATCCCTCCCTGTGGTGCTGGCATGGCATCAAGTGGAGGGAGGTATATTATATTATTTTGCAACCAAGTTGACCTTTGGGTCTAAAAGTAGCCCCTGGTTATTTAACAAGTTCGCTGAGACCCTCGCGTGGATCCTCCTGCACGAGGCACAGTGCCATGAGGTCATCCACTATCTGGACGCCTTCCTGCTGATAGAGCCGCCCGGGACAACCCCAGGGGACTTCAACAAACTAAGGGTTGTTTTTAACAACTTGAACGTCCCCATCGCAGAACACAAGGTCGACGGCCCAGCACGTAAGATCACGTTCTTGGGCGTCGACCTGGACACCCAAGTCATGCAAGCCAGCCTTCCCCCAGACAAACTGGACCGTATCAGAACGGTTCTTCAGGAGTTCACCCGTGTCGGGGGATGTACTCAGAAGCAACTTCAGTCCCTTCTCGGGATGCTGAACTTTGCGATGAGGATCATCCCCAGGGCCGCTCCTTCATGTCCCGGCTGTTGGTATACCTGTCCCACACCCAGGACCCAGATCAGGTCATCAGACTTGACGCTGCAGCCATAGCAGACCTGGCCATGTGGGAGGAGTTCCTTTCTAACTGGAACGGTGTGTCCCTCTTCATCCCCTTAGTGTCCTCCCTGTCACCACAGGTGGTGACAGACGCGGCGGCTTCCACAGGGTGTGCCGCCATTTTTGGCCATTTATGGTTCGCAGCCCCCTGGCCTCTACAGGCTCTAGCCACACCTGGCTTCACCACTACGTCTGCCCTCTTCGAGCTCTACCCCATCGTGGCAGCCGCTCACCTGTGGGGTCACTGCTGGTCCGGACAGACGGTAGCGTTTACAACCGACAACCTGGCCACAGTCGAGATCATCAGTAAAGGCAGGTCCAAGTCCAGGCCCATCATGTCCTTCCTTCATAGGCTGGTCCAGTTG
Organism: Lithobates sylvaticus; assembly: GCA_028564925.1. Classification (NCBI taxonomy): domain Eukaryota; kingdom Metazoa; phylum Chordata; class Amphibia; order Anura; family Ranidae; genus Lithobates; species Lithobates sylvaticus. The sequence goes on from CM053027.1 coordinate 416,360,909, forward strand.
TCCCTTCAACATCAATTCAATATTTACTGTTCGTTCATTCCGGGGAAGCGCAACTTAGCAGCGGATGCACTCTCTCGTTTTAACTATGTCTCCTTCTTTGAACAGATGCCTGGAGCCAGTCCCCTGTCAGCCACTATCCCGGACTGGTCACAACTGACCCTGGATTAGCTCAGCACCTACAGTCAGCTACCAACCTCATCAATACTTCACTCTCCCGCAATACACGCAAGGCCTATCAGACAGCCTGGAGGGCATTCAACAAGTTCCTGCCCCAACACCCCCGTGAACCTTCCAGCGTCAAACAGGTCCTGGCCTTTATCTCTTACTGCCACTCACACCTGGCGCTGTCTCACAATACGATACGGCTGTATGTGGCTGGTGTACAGCACTACCTGTCCATTCAGGACCCCACAAGGCCTTCCGCGTTCTCGCACCACGCAGTACGGGCCCTCCTGCGCGGAATTCAGAAACGCCAGCCTGTAGTCGGCCCCAATCGATTACTGATAACCGGAGAGATCTTCAGGGACATGTCCACCATCTTGGACAGGTCCCCGTTCGGTCTTCTCCCCAGTACGGTCCTACAAGCCGCCATACACTTGGCTCTTTACGGGTTTCTATGGCCCAGCGAGTTCATCTGCAACCACCCGGCTGGTCCAGTGTTACGCAAAAGTAACCTGTTCCGCCACCAGGATCATTTCATCCTACACCTGACGGTGTCAAAGACTCAGCAGCTGGGTACAGGAACGGACATACACTTCTTCAAAACCCACAATAACTGGTGCCCAGTCGCCACGTTGAGCCGGTTGGTGGCACTTCTGTCCGATCGCCCAGACACCAGCCCTCTTCTGCCTTTTCCGGTGAAACCTCTCAACTCGTCCCAGTTCGTGGAACATACACAGATTCTTCTCAGCAACCTACACCTGGACCCCAGTCAGTACTTCGGGCATTCGTTCCAGATCGGGGCAGCCACAACAGCATCCCGGCAGGGCATCCCAGACCACATCATCAAGAAGCTAGGTCGATGGAAATCAGCCTGCTTCTCCCGCTATATACCCGATCCACAAGTGGAAATGGCCCAGGCATTTGCCAAGCTCACCCAGTGACTTGTCTCATCAATAAAAGCTATCCCCTACCTGAAGGTTTTGCCCCCTTATTTTGGTGTACCATACGATAGACCAAGGCACACTTTCAGGTCTATTTCATGTTGGTAAGTTTGTGTTAAACCTGTATGTCCTCTTTACTCATATCGGCCATAGGGCTCTAAACCATAATTACCTTGTATACCACTGATTCATTGATGTATTTTAAAGTGAATTTTGTATTCATATATATTTCTATCACTTTTTCTATAATTAATAACGTTGGAACTTATGTGCATTTTTTACATATTGTTACTCTCCATACTTTTCTGCCTTAAAAGTCTTAAAGCGGTAGTAAAGCCGCTGAACTTTTTTTTTTTTTTTTAACACCTGTAAAGGAAAAGGCATAATGAGCTAGTATGCACCGCATATTAGCTCATTATGAAATACTTACCTTAGAACGAAGCGTCGGTAACTCACCTGGTCCACGCCGAGGTCACTGACATGTTGCCTCGGCGTGTCTTCCGGGTATCGCGACTCCAGCGCTGTGAGTGGCTGGAGCCGCGATGTCGTCACTCCCGCGCATGCGCACGGGAGACTTCTTCCCGGCAGGGTTCGGATTCTGCCGGCCCTTCAGCCGAGAATCCCCCGTGCGCATGCGCCGCTGCAGTCAGCGGCGCATTGCACGGGGAATATCTCCTAAACCGTACAGGTTTAGGAGATATTTTTTTTTTACCTACAGGTAAGCCTTATTGTAGGCTTACCTGTAGGTAAAAGTTATATTTTTAACTTTACTTACACTTTAAGGGGTGACCCTTTATGCACTGGTTGCATACTTTCTCCTATTCCATTTAACCAAGGATGTTGGCAGTACCCTATACATTTCCAATCCTCACATCATCTCCTTTATCTTTTTTCCAAAGTAAATCATTTAAACTGAATGCCCTCAGTTGAATCACTCAGAATACTGATGTAACTGGAAATGCCTGCTAGAATCCATTACCGATAATTAAAGTAGACCATACGACAACTTCTCCATCTTTGTTGCCTTCTTTTTACAATATAATTACTGAAACAAAACAACATTTTTAGGCAGCACTTTCTTCCTTTGTTATATTATTATATTGTTTTGGATTGCTGGAGTAAATAACAGCATTGAAGTAGCTGTAAGATCCCTCCCCTGTCACCTTTTTTCTTTTGGTGTCAGGAAAACTTGTCAGAAGTGACTCATGCTAATTGCAGAGGAATGAATCAGCAGGTAGAAATGACGCTTAGTGTTCTTAATTGAAACAAGTACACATATGCTTTATTCGTATTTCATGTCTGAGGTTTACACTACTTTAGGGGCATTTATCAAACTGATTAGTGACAACATAAAATGCAAAGCAGGCTACCTTTTAGTTAGCAAAGTCTATTTGACGGATTTTAAGTCCATTTGTGACACATTGTGGTTGATTTACTAAAGCAGTGCGGCGTCAGAGGTAAACGGTGAGGCGCAATGCACAATTCCATATCTACGACATTGTGCAAATGGGTAACAGAGCTCAAACCCACCATTTACTATAGCGGTCTCAGCGCACAAAAGAATGCAATCTGTACGCCTATATGGACATGGCGCACGGCATCTCAAATTCAATGTTAACAGAAAATGGAGATGCCAATATTATGGGGTGATGTGAGGAAGTATAGTAACAACTGCCCAAGTAACAGACATGCCCAAACTAGAATGAGAAAATAAAATGTTCCTGCTGCGCCTGCAAGCAAGTTTAGAACTGCATGAGATCCATGTAAGCACTGCGCATGTGCAAGCGGCTCTTGCGCCCATTCACATGAGTTTTTACATTGCACGCTCACAATCTTAGTAAATATTAAACAACATACATGCAGTTGCATGCGTTGAAGGGGCGCACCTCTATTCTTTGTGGAAATACGTAACTCTTGACTATTTTTTTTTTTTTTAAAGCTGGTCCACCTTTATGTATTTTTTTTTTAAGAGATTTGCACCCAAGTCATATGAGCATGTTGCCAACATGTGACATGTACCTTGTTAAAATTATGTAAAAAGACTCGCTCCTCTAGCTCCTTTTTTAAGGCCTAAAAGGGCATGAGCTCCCCCCTCTAATGCTTATGATTTCCTTTGACTAGCTTTTGCTTTTAAAGGGGAACTTCACACTCCGCTCTATTCTTCAATGCTCTTGTTCTCCCTCTCGAATCCCTTTGATTTCCTTGGGCTAGCTTTTGCTTTTAAAGGGGAACTCCACACTCCACTCTATTCTCCAATGCTCTTGTCTCCCCCTCTAATCCCTTTGATTTCCTGTCAGAAACCATGAATCAGACTGAGACAGAGGTACAGTTAAATCTCACTTGTTTAATAATAATAAAAAACGGTAAACGGAGTCAAAACATAGCCAGTGTTCAGGAACCAGAAAGGATAGTCAGACAAGCCACAATGTCAGAGCCAGAGATGAGCGTAGTAGAACAGCAAGCAGGATCTAGAGCCAGAAGGAATATCAGCCAAGCAAGTCTTTAACAGGAACACAGGAGAGCGTCTCTAGAGATGTGACCAAGGCGCAGGCAGAGATCATCTGGCCTGGATGGCTTAAGTAGGCAGGACTGACAAGTAAGATATCATCAACAGGTGAGTCACTGTGGGGAGACAGGAGCTGGCAATTAGCCGACAGCTGAGTGGCCAGCTCAGAGAAGGAAGGGCTGAGCCCAGCCCTGACAGTACCCCCTCCTCAATGACCCCTCCCCCTCGGAGGACCACCAGGCTTGAGGGGAAAATGTCTATGGAAATCATGGAGGAGGACAGGGGCAAGTACGTCCGAGGATGAGACACAAGAGCGTTCCTCCTGACCGTACCCTTTCCAATGCACCAGGTACTGTATGCGCCCACAGAACTCACGGGAGTCAACAATGGACTGTACTTCATACTCCTCATGGTTCTCAACCTGTACAGGGTGAGGACAAGGCACTGAGGTGGTAAAGTGGTTGCATACCAAAGGTTTTAATAAGGAGACATGAAATACATTTGAGATATGCATATTAGAAGGAAGGTCTAATGTGTAAGCTACTTTGTTAATCCTGCAAAGAATACGGAAAGGCTCAATAAACCGAGGTGCGAACTTCAGAGAGGGAACACGAAGTCGGAGGTTGTGAGATGACAGCCAGACCCTGTCCCAAACCTGGTAGGAAGGCCCAGGCAGGCGTCTGCGGTCAGCATGGAGTCTGTACCTATCATTAGCATGTCACAAAGCCTCCTGGTCTTGTGCCCAAGTGGAACGAAGACTATGGAGATGCTCCTCTAACGCAGGAATACTCTGCGGAACAAATGAGTCAGGCAACATGGAAGGTTGAAAACCATAGTTCGCCATAAACAGGGACAATCGGGAAGCAGGATTCAAGGCACTATTGTGAGCAAACTCCGCCCACGGTAAGAGATCTGACCAGTTGTTATGATGGTCAGAAATATAGAAACATAGGAATTGCTCCAAGGACTGATTGGCTCATTCTGCGGCCCCATTAGACTGCGGGTGATACTCAGAAGAGAAAGCAAGAGAATTCCCAACTGTGCTCAAAAGGCTCGCCAGAACCAGGACACAAACTGACTACCCCTGTCTGAGACAATCACCTTGGGTAGCCCATGTAAGTGAAAGATCTCCTGAGCAAAAATGGAAGACAGTTCCTTAGAAGTGGGCAACTTCTTAAGTGGAATACAATGAGACATTTTCTAGATAACCAGTCAACCACCATAAAGATAACTGTGTTGCCCTGGGAGTTGGGTAACCCCACAATAAGATCCATAGACAGGTGGGTCCAGGGCCTCTCCCCGTTGGGTATGGGTTGTAGGAGGCCCACTGGAGGAGTCTTACTCTGAGCACACACGGAACAGGCAGCTACGATGGTGGTTACATCAGCACATAGACAAGGCTACCAGAATTGTTGGGAAATGGCCCAAAACAGTTGATTCTTCCCAGGATAGCCAGCAGCCCTGGGATAATGGTAAGTCTGGAGCACGGCAGTACAGAGACTCTCTGGGACAAAGCAGCGGTCACAAGGTTTCTCAGGAGGAGAATGGGCCTGAGCAGCAAGAATTTTGTCACTCAAAGGAGAAGTGAGACTGGTGCAAACCGTAGCCAGAATACGATCAGGAATCACAGGAACCAGAACCGACTCCATCATGGAAGTGAAGGAAAATTGTTGTGACAAAGCATCAGCTCTTACATTCTTAGTACTGGGTAAGAATGAGACAATGTACCGTAATTGAAACTAGACAAGAAAAGAGGCCATCGCGCCCTTTTGGGAGAGAGGCATTTAGCCTCAGACAAGAATGTGAGATTCTTATGGTTAGTAAGAATGAGAACCAGCCCAGTGGTACCTTCGAGGAGATGTCTCTATTCTTTCAAGGCTAAAATGATCGCTAAAAGCTCTCTGTCACCAATCGGGTACTTGCACTCCGCAGGTGATAATTTCTTGGAAAAGTAGCCACAAGGATGCATAGCGCTCTCAGAGGTTGGACGTTGAGACAGAAGAGGACCAACTCCAGTCTTAGAAGCATCAACCACAAGGATAAAAGGTAATGTAGGATCAGGATGTGCCAACACTTGAGCAGAAACAAAGGCCTTAATGGAATCCAGAGACCAACACTGTGGGTTACTGTCCTTTCTGGTCATATCAGTCAGGGGCTTGCCAAAGATGTGACGTTACAAATAAACTTCCGATAATAGTTGAGAAAGCCAAGAAAATGCTGCAGAGGATGTAAACCCATGGGAAAGTTTCGAAAAACCAGCAGTGGAAATGACATAGCCCAGGAATTTAACCTGTTCACGATGGAATTCGCACTTCTCCAATTTACAATAGAGATTGTTCTCTCTTAGTTTCTGAAGCACATGACAGACATCTGTGTGGTGGCTCTCCAGGGACTTGGAAAATATGAGGATATTGTCGAGATAAACCACCACACATAACTGCAACAAATCTTGGAGGACATCGTTATTTCCTGGAAAACTGCCGGGGCGGTACAAAGGCCAAAAGGCATTACAAGGTACTCATAATGGCCTGTTCTGGTATTAAACACAGTTTACCCCTCTTCGCCCTCTTTAATCCTCATGAGATTGTATGCGCCTCTCAAATCAAGCTTCGTAAAAAAACGTTGTTCCCTTCTCAAATAACTCCATAATCAATGGAATCGGATAGGCATTCTTAATCGTGAAACGATTGAGACCCCTATAATCAATACAAGGTCTCAGTTCACCACTCTTCTTCTTCACAAAGAAGAAACCAGCACCAGCAGGAGACCAGGATTTGCGGATGAAACCTCAAAAGTGCGTCTGCAACATATTCCTCCATGGCCTTATCTTCCTAAACTGACAAAGGGTAAACCTGGCCACAAGGGGGTATGGCACCAGGTTGAAGGTCAATTGCTCAATCATACGACCGGTGTGGAGGCAAACTACCGGCTTCACCTTTGTCAAAGACTTTGCTAAAACCGCAGTACTCCTCCGGCAGGGAGGAGGGAGAAGTGCACAGGACCTTGGCTACCTTCTGGAAGCATGTCTTGCTGCATTGTGGTGACCAGGAGAGAACCTCAGCAAGGAGCCAATCAAAAGACGAGTTGTACCTTTGTAATCAAGGATAACCAATAACCAGCGGAAACTTAGGTGAGGAAATAACTTGGAATTGGATTATCTCATGGTGAAGATTGGTCTGAAATCCACTCTCTGTTTACATCACTGCCATCAGTCGAGGCAGTGCGTCATCCTGAATTCCAAGTCTGGATCCGCCAGCTGCCTTGATTTATGACAGTCTCAGTGAGCTGCTGAGATGGCCTCTCCCCATCCCTCCACAGCTCATCCTGGACAGCTAATCCTGGAGAAGCAGACAAGTAGCGATGCTGACTGACAGTCAGCATCACTCTGCTGGGGGAGGAGTGAGAACCGAGCCATTGGCGGTGTTCGGTGGCTCGGTTTTCAGTGCAGAGACGGCTGGGGACACCTGCAGCATCGGTCTGATGCTCCATCCACTGAGGTAAGTATGATTAGCAAAAAAAAAAAAACAAAATCATACTTCTCTTTTAAGAGACTGTCTGCTTGTGGGAGCAGTCCTTTTAACTTCTGTTAATTTTCTCTGCAAAATGGTCAGAACTCAAAACCATATTCTGTTAGTCTCTCAAATTAACATACATGTTTTTTTTGCTTTCCTTGCTTTTTTTTCCAAGTCCCGTTTTGTTGGTCAAAAAATGTGAAGTAAATTTTTATGTTTTATGTGTTTGGTATTTATTTGTTTTGCAGATGCATGCTCAGTCCAAGTAATGAATTTTACACTCCCTTCTAAACAATTTTCCTGGAACAGATTTCCCAGCTGCAGCTTAAATAGGCCGATTGGCATGGCAAAACAAAAAAAAGATGTGATTTGTCTAAAAGCTACTTTAGAGCAGTGGTTCTTAACCTCAGTCCTCAAGTACCCTCAACAGGCCATGTTTTGGGAATTTATCTTAGATAAAATAGCTATCCAAAATACCAAGCCATTGACTGAGCAAGATAAAGGAAAACCTGCAAACATGGCCTGTTGGGGTACTCGAGGACAGGGTTAGCACTGAGCTAAATAAAATCTAGCTCAAGACAATCCTATTCTAATTGTGGGCATTTGTGGGAAACCAAGTGAGTGTTAGAACCCTGCTTGTCTTTTTAGGTTGGGCTTTGTGTCCCTTTTCTGAAAATTAGCTTCACTTCCTGTCACATAGCCAAACAAGAAGTGAGGGTAAAACCCTACCAATGTCTTTCCTTGGGGGACACACAGGTCAATCTAACTAGTGTCCCCATTAGGAAAATTGCACTCTAGCACTTTGCTGTGTACACCCCAAATTATTAGGTATTTTAGTCTTTGAGGTTTATTTACTAAAGGCAAATCCACTCTGCACTAGTTAGATTAACCTGTGTCCCCAAGGAAAGACATTGGTAGGGTTTTACCCTCACTTCCTGTTTGGCTATGTGACAGGAAGTGAATAAATTTGAAGGAGAAACCGGCAACATTTGGGAGGTGTCTTCACCCTATCAGGGGTGCAGACATCACCAAAAACTGACAAGACTTCAAACACCAGTTGCCTTTCACTAGAAACATTTGTTAGTCCAGTCCTGGAAATCTGCATCTGCTTTACTATTATTCGCCAATAAAGTTATGGGCCTGCACCTAGATGCGCGACCGCTGTGTGTGCATATGTATGTTCCAGTGGTGCATATCTGGTTCCCGGAAGCTGTGGCTAGCACACAGGAATTGCATCACACCCCTCCAGGAAGCTGCTTGTACTGCTGCTAATTTCATCCCACCACCATGCCCCGCTCTCGGAATAGGAAAGGGTGAGTTAATGGGACTTTAAATGAGGGTACGCCATGTGGAGAATTAAAAATAATAACAATATAAAGTGAAATTGAATCCACAATACAAAATTTATTATACCCTAAAATACATATCGAATGTTTTGTATCAAGTACATAGGTAGTCAGCAGACTTTCGATGCATATGTTGCTACATTGTATACAATACAGATAAACATAGACATAGTAGATATACATGTTGTAGTACATCATTGTAATAGAGAAATAACTGTTGATATATAATGGCACTCTACGCGTTTCCTGGTATTTGAACCATTCATCAGGAGTGTTATGAAGTAGTAAACTGAGAAAAGGAGAGCAGGGGTTAATAATAAGAATAAGAGAAGGGCTGAGACTATCAAGTCTCACTGTAATGAAAATTACATTAGAGTACTTACAGGTGGTCCCTAGGCCCAGTTCGGTATCTACCAAGGCAAGCAGGGGCCAGAGGCATGGTGTCAACCCCCAGGGTTGAAGCGGGGGAACCCCTCCAGGGTGGGGAGCAGCCCCCGGAGCCCAGCATAGTGGTCACAGTCAAGACTCAATGGACTATGTGTACACCAGAAGTGCATGGTATTTCTAGAAAAAAGTGTGTCAAAGAAAAAAGAGGGGGAATTAGTGTTAGTATATTGGGGTGTGAAGGTGAGGGGACTGAATATCTATGTGTTTCCACAAAGGGGCTACATGATTGGGTGTGTAGAGAGTGATAGGCAGCTGCAACATACCTTAGGAGGATACTTAATCTTCCAACAGGGAAGTAACCTGTGTTTAGGATTAGGATGTGTGTCCTTAGGGTTGAATCAAGCAAATGAACCACCTGCTACCTCCAGGTTGCTGATATACTTCCAACCACAGGGAGGGGCCCCGCTAATGCCATGTCTAATTGGCCACAGTGCACAGGAAAGGCGGAGGCACCCAGCTCCACATGGGCGAGCCATCAGAAGTGGGTCCCAAGCCCATCCCGCGCATGGCCATAGATGGAAAAAGAGTGACGTTAATTCAACGTCAATGGCATCGCCAGAGGCGGCGTGCAAGCATGGCGCCGATGAGCAGGGAACCAGGCCCTGCCCGAAGGGGGAGGGGGGGGGGGGATGGGCCGCCGCTCATCGCAACCCTGGAAGCTGAAAGGACACCCCCATATCCCCCACAGCCCAAGCTGATCCGAACTGGGAGTAGGGAAATGGTCGATTGACCAGATAATTATTGAATACATTTTAGGTCGAAGATAATGCATAGATAGGGAATGGCTTGGGAATCTAGTGGGAATAGGGAAAGGCCCCTGCTTGCCTTGGTAGATACCGAACTGGGCCTAGGGACCACCTGTAAGTACTCTAATGTAATTTTCATTACAGTGAGACTTGATAGTCTCAGCCCTTCTCTTATTCTTATTATTAACCCCTGCTCTCCTTTTCTCAGTTTACTACTTCATAACACTCCTGATGAATGGTTCAAATACCAGGAAACGCGTAGAGTGCCATTATATATCAACAGTTATTTCTCTATTACAATGATGTACTACAACATGTATATCTACTATGTCTAAGTTTATCTGTATTGTATACAATGTAGCAACATATGCATCGAAAGTCTGCTGACTACCTATGTACTTGATACAAAACATTCGATATGTATTTTAGGGTATAATAAATTTTGTATTGTGGATTCCATTTCACTTTATATTGTTATTATTTTGAATTCTCCACATGGCGTACCCTCATTTAACCACTTCAATACAGGGCTTTTAAACACCCTTCCTTACCAGAGCACTTTTTGCGATTCGGCACTGCGTCGCTTTAACTAACAATTGCGCGGTCGTGCGACGTTACACCCAAACAAAATTGACGTCCTTTTTTTCCCACAAATAGAGCTTTCTTTTGGTGGTATTTGATCGCCCCTGCGGTTTTTATTTTTTGCGCTATAAACAAAAGAAGAGCGACAATTTTGAAAAAAAAACACAATTTTTTTTACTTTTTGCTATAATAAATATCCCATTTTTTTTAAAAAAAACAATTTTTTTTTCCTCAGTTTAGGCCGATACGTATTCTTCTACATATTTTTGGTAAAAAAAATCGCAATAAGCGTATATTGATCGGTTTGCGCAAAAGTTATAGCGTCTACAAAATAGGGGATAGATTTATTGAATTTTTTATTTTTTTTTAGTAATGGCGGCGATCTGCGATTTTTTTTTTTTTTCGTGACTGCGACATTGCGGCGGACACTTTGGACACTTTTGACACATTTTTGGAACCATTCACATTTACACAGCGATCGTTGCTATAAAATTGCAATGATTACTGTGTAAATGTGACTGGCAGGGAAGGGGTTAACACTAGAGGGCGCTGGAGGGGTTAATGTGTTCCCTGATAGGAGTGATTCTAACTGTAGGGGGAGGGGACTCAAGGGGAGAAGACCGATCATGTGTTCCTCCGTACTGGGATCACATGATCGGTCTCCTCCCCGCTGACAGGACGTGGAGCTGTGTGTTTACACACACAGCTCCACGGTCCCGCCCGGTCCCGTTGTTTTAACGGGCAATCGCGGGTGCCCGGCGGACATCGCGGCCGCCAGGCACTCGCACCTGGTCCCGAGCGATGCCGCTCCCAGGCGGCCGGGAATCCGAGGACGTCATATGACGCCCACCCAGGATGGTAGATCCACCTTGTGGGCGTCATATGACAATACGCGGGTATTGAAGTGGTTAAAGTCCCATTAACTCACCCTTTCCTATTCATTAAACCGGAGATGGAGGCCGCCATGTCTCTCAATGTGTGTGTCAGGTCACGATCATATTTTACATGCCCCGCTCTCTGTTCTCTGAGGAAGAGATGATCCTTATTTGAAAATTAAGATCCTTTTTTATTTATTTTTTACATGGGGTGGTGTTTGTGTGGGTCATGTGTGTATGTCGAAATGATTTGGCCTCAAAACACACACCTACTTCGTGTATACAGATTCACTTTCGGGCCAATGTATATTGCTCCCTGTGTGTGTTTAAGAAAAAAAAAAAATTATATATATAATCTCAATCTATCTATCAATGTAGGTTATTGTGTCCACCAGCAGAGAGAAGTTGGGTAGATGCCACACTCCCAATTCTGGAGGCATTATAATGGTCTAGAACAGGGGCCTTCAAACTACAGCCCTCCAGTTGTTCAGGAACTATAATTCCCATCATGCCTAGTAAAGTTTGTGAATGTCAGAGTTTTATAATGCCTCATAGGATGTGTAGTTCTGCAACAGCTGGAGGGCCATAGTTTGAAGATTCCTGGCTCTGGTCTAGCATGTCTTGAAAAAAGTTGTGTTCTCATGTGCCTTGTATAATGCCCAAAAAATATTGTTTGGAAAATACAAATGGGTCATGGCACATCTATTCCACATTTTGCACTTAAGATGGTCATGCACTATGCAATCTAATTGGCCAATCTCTGTACAACTCGATATTTAGGCAAAATAGGTAATAGGAAGACGCACTTGAACAATTAATTCAAATTATAGCAAATCAAACATCTTGCACTACATCGAATGTAATTAAGATCTAACTGATTGCAGTGTATGGTCATCTTTAACCCGCTTGCCGCCCGCTGGCTGTCATATGACAGCCAAGCGGCGCGGCTCTCGTTCTGGGAGGCCATCATATGACACCCTCGCCTTCCCGGCCCACCAGGGGGCGCGCCACTGGTGGCATTCGCGCGCGATGTCCACCGGTCACCCGGTAACATGGCAGGACCGTGGATAAACACACAGATCCACGTCCTGTCTGTCAGAAAAAACGCACTGTATACTGTTGGTGGTTAAAGATCAAGATCTTAAAATATGCATGTATATAGGTTTATAAAACATATGTTCAGAAAATTGTAAAATGTATAGAAAGTAATTTATGGTTAAAAAAAAGAAGAAAAACAAAAGAAAACAATTCAAAATATGTATTAAATGAAATAGGTAATGAGAATTTATAAAATGAGGAATAATTTGGGACCTATTGAGTGAAAACATGCAGGAACACGTCCCCATTCCCTATAAATCGTAAGCAAAAGAAGGGGGGATTTTTGGGACTTTGATGGGGTGGGTGGGAGTTACAAATGAGAAGGTCAGTTTTTGAAAAGGATACCTTAATTGTTCAAAAAAGCATCACAGCATAACATAAATGCAATGAGTAAACATTCAAACACGATGTTAAAAAACATTATTGGTTAAAACTTAATAACAGCATGGCAGTTGATGGTATGGTAAATGGCGTAGAGACTTCCATGTGGAAAACAAAATAAGACCACGAGAAATTTGGTACATTACAGTTATAAAGAAAACAAAATATCCTCTAACAGAATTAGGATGCACCCAGTAGGCCCCGACCACATTTTGTGGTATATAAAATTACAACTCTTTAGAGGCATGTGCACTTGGGTCCTACCAACAAAACATGAATAAAAAAAATCTGTACCATGGTTGAACCCATATGTTGTAGAAGTATAAACTATAAAGTTAAGAAAGTGTAAAACTCATTTCCTATGGATACTTACAAGCCTTTGTAGGAGTCCTGATTCTGTTCATCCCGACAGGGAGGGCTGCCAGAGGTATCAATCTCCTCTGGATCAGAGGAGTTGGAACTCAGCATTGAAAAAGGACTTGAGCACCTACCAATGATTCCAAACAATGATTGAAGAACACATTGTGGTAGGTGTGGGTTTAAAAAAACTCAAAAAATTAAGTACAATAGGGTCCATTGCTAAATACGTGGTTATAGTGTACCACTAAGTGAAATATAATATAATATAAAACCCCCCACACCACAAATCCTATAAAAAGGATTATGAGTGTTGATATAATTAATGGGCAAAAAAAAACATCACGAAAAAGAAAATGGGGATGAAGAGATGTGTGTGAAAAATGACAACTACCGTATATACTCAAGTATAGGCTGCATTTTTTCAGCCCGCTGGAATATAAGATAAAGCCCCCCCCCCGGGCTTATACTCGATTGAGAACCGTACCTTTTCATTAAACTAAATCTGCATGTCCCTCCCTCTGTGTTATGGCATTGCCTCATCATCCTCGATCTTTATAGTAGAAACACTAAATACACAATTCTGTGAAACTATCAGCGTTCCGTCTACTCGACCAGATAAGGATGAAGGCAGTGCAATTGATACAAATGGACATCCCAAACAGACTGCAATACACCAGCTGGGAGAACACACGCTGTTTTAGTAAATTTAAAGGTACAGTGGCTGCAAATTTGCACAGTAAGACTACAAATGTGCACAGTGAGACTACAAACTGGGCACAATTAGCTGCCAAATGGTCCAGTGAGGCTGCAGATGTGTCATTGTTTACCCATTTGCTGCTGCCATTTTCCACTCCAAAGGCTTATACTACTTTCCGAGTCAATAATTTTTTCACAGCCTTTTTTGTGGTAAAATTTGGTGCCTCGGCTTATATATTCGGTTGGGCCTATACTCAAGTATATACAGGCTAAATACTCCAAGGTACATAGGTATCAAAACGGATGAAACCTCAAAAGTGCGTCTACAACATATTCCTCCATGGCCTTACCCTCCAAGACTGACAAAGGGTAAACCTGGCCACAAGGGGGTATGACACCAGGTTGAAGGTCAATTGCTCAATCATACGACCTACAATCAATCAAACTACCGGCTTCACCTTTGTCAAAGACTTTGCTAAAACCGCAGTACTCCTCTGGCAGGGAGGAGGGAGAAGTGCACAGGACCTTGGCTACCTTCTGGAAGCATGTCTTGCTGCATTGTGGTGACCAGGAGAGAACCTCAGCAAGGAGCCAATCAAAAGACGGGTTGTACCTCTGTAATCCAGGATAACCAATAACCAGCGGAAACTTAGGTGAGGAAATAACTTGGGATTGGATTATCTCATAGTGAAGATTGGTCTGAAATCCACTCTCCGTTGACATCACTGCCATCAGTCGAGGGAGTGCGTCATCCTGACTTCCAAGTCTGGATCCGCCAGCTGCCTTGATTTATAGCAGTCTCAGTGAGCTGCTGAGATGGCCACTCCCCATCCCTCCACAGCTCATCCTGGACAGCTAATCCTGGAGAAGCAGACAAGGAGCGATGCTGACTTACAGTCAGCATCGCTCTGCTCGGGGAGGAGTGAGAACCGAGCCATTGTCGGTGTTCGGCGGCTCGGTTTTCAGTGCAGAGACGGCTGGGGACACCTGCAGCATCGGTCTGATGCTCCATCCACTGAGGTAAGTATGATTAGCAAAAAAAAAAACAACATACTTCTCTTTTAAGAGACTGTCTGCTTGTGGGAGCACTCCTTTTAACTCCTGTTAATTTCCTCTGCAAAATGGTCAGACCTCAAAACCATATTCTGTTAGTCTCTCAAATTAACATACATGTGTTTTTTTTTGCTTTCCTTGCTTTTTTTCCAAGTCCCGTTTTGTTGATCAAAATTTTTTTATGTTTTATGTGTATTTATTTGGGTATTTATTTGTTTTGCAGATGCATGCTCAGTCCAAGTAATGAATTTTACACTCCCTTCTAAACAATTTTCCTGGAACAGATTTCCCAGCTGCAGCTTACATAGTCCGATTGGCATGGCAAAACAAAAAAAGATGTGATTTGTTTAAAAGCTACTTTAGAGCAGTGGTTCTTAACCTCAGTCCTCAAGTACCCTCAACAGGCCATGTTTTGGGAATTTATCTTAGATAAAAATAGCTGTCCAAAATACCAAGCCATTGACTGAGCAAGATAAAGGAAAACCTGCAAACATGGCCTGTTGGGGTACTCGAGGACAGGGTTAGCACTGAGCTAAATAAAATCTAGCTCAAGACAATCCTATTCTAATTGTGGGCATTTGTGGGAAACCAAGTGAGTGTTAGCACCCTGCTTGTCTTTTTAGGTTGGGCTTTGTGTCCCTTTTCTGAAAATTAGCTTCACTTCCTGTCACATAGCCAAACAAGAAGTGAGGGTAAAACCCTACCAATGTCTTTCCTTGGGGGACACACAGGTCAATCTAACTAGTGTCCCCATTAGGAAAATTGCACTCTAGCACTCTGCTGTGTACACCCCAAATTATTAGGTATTTTGGTCTTTGAGGTTTATTTACTAAAGGCAAATCCACTCAGCACTAGTTAGATTAACCTGTGTCCCCAAGGAAAGACATTGGTAGGGTTTTACCCTCACTTCCTGTTTGGCTATGTGACAGGAAGTGAACAAATTTGAAGGAGAAACCGGCAACATTTGGGAGGTGTCTTCACCCTATCAGGGGTGCAGACATCCCCAAAAAACTGACAAGACTTCAAACACCAGTTGCCTTTCACTAGAAACATTTGTTAGTCCAGTCCTGGAAATCTGCATCTGCTTTACTATTATTCGCCAATAAAGTTATGGGCTTGCACCTAGATGCGCGACCGCTGTGTGTGCATATGTATGTTCCAGTGGTGCATATCTGGTTTCCGGAAGCTGTGGCCAGCACACAGGAATTGCATCACGCCCCTCCAGGAAGCTGCTTGTACTGCTGCTAATTTCATCCCACCACCATGCCCCGCTCTCTGAGGAAGAGATGATCCTTATTTGAAAATTAAGATCCTTTTTTATTTATTTTTTACATGGGGTGGTGTTTGTGTGGGTCATGTGTGTATGTTGAAATGATTTGGCCTCAAAACACACACCTATTTCCTGTATACAGATTCACTTTCGGGCCAATGTATATTGCTCCCTGTGTGTGTTTAAAAAAAATAAAATAATAATTTATATATATATATATATATATATATATATATATATATATATATATTATATATATATAAATATATATATATAATCAATCTATCTATCAATGTAGATTATTGTGTCCACCAGCAGAGAGAAGTTGGGTAGATGCCACACTCCCAATTCTGGAGGCATTATAATGGTCTAGAACAGGGGTCTTCAAAACTACAGCCCTCCAGTTGTTCATGAACTACAATTCCCATCATGCCTAGTAAAGTTTGTGAATGTCAGAGTTGTATAATGCCTCATAGGATGTGTAGTTCCGCAACAGCTAGAGGGCCATAGTTTGAAGATTCCTGGCTCTGGTCTAACATGTCTTGAAAAAAGTTGTGTTTTCATGTGCCTTGTATAATGCCCAAAAAATATTGTTTGGAAAATACAAATGGGTCATGGCACATCTATTCGACATTTTGCACTTAAGATGGTCATGCACTATGCAATCTGATTGGCCAATCTCTGTACAACTCGATATTTAGGCAAAATAGGTAATAGGAAGACGCACTTGAACAATTAATTCAAATTATAGCAAATCAAACAGGCTCTTGCACTAAATCGAATGCAATTAAGATCGAACTGATTGCAGTGTATGGTCATCTTTAACCGTTTGCCGCCCGCTGGCTGTCATTTGACGGCCAGGCGGCGCGGCTCTCGTTCTGGGAGGGCATCATATGACATCCCTCGCCTTCCCGGCCCACCAGGGGGCGCGCCACTGGTGGCATTCACGCGCAATGTCCACCGGTCACCCGCGATTGCCCGGTAACACGGCAGGACCGTGGATAAACACACAGATCTACGTCCTGTCAGAGGAGAGGAGACCAATGGTGTGTTCCCAGTACAGAGGAACACCGATTGGTCTCCTCCCCTTGTGCATCCCCTCCCCCTTCAGTTATAATCACCCCCTAGGAACATATTAACCCCTTGATCACCCCCTAGTGTTAACCCTTCCCTGCCAGTCACATTTATACAGTAATCAATGCATTTTTATAGCATGGATCGCTGTATGATTGTGAATGGTCCCAAAAATGTGTCAAAAGTGTCCGATATGTCACCCGCAATATCGCAGTCATGATAAAAATCGCAGATCACCGCCATTACTAAAAATAATAATAAAAATGCCATAAAACTATCCCCTATTTTGTAGACGTTATAACTTTTGCGCAAACCAATCAATATATGCTTATTGCGATTTTATTTTTTTTTTACCAAAAAAATATGTAGGAGAATACATATCGGCCTAAACTGAGGAAAAACATTGTTTAAAACAAAAAAAATTGCATATTTATTATAGCAAAAAGTAAAAAATATTGTGTTTTTTTTCAAACTTGTCAAATGATCAAATACCACCAAAAGAAAGCTCTATTTGTGGGGGAAATTATAACAATTTCATCTGGGTACAACTTCGCATGACCGCGCAAATTTCATTCAAAGTTTGACAGTGCTGAAAGCTGAAAAAATGGCTTGGGCAGGAAGGGGTGAAAATGCACTGTATTGGGGTGGTTAAAGATCAAGATCTGAAAATATAATGTTTTAGGTTTAGAAAAAATTGTCTGTTATTTGTAATGTATTGAAAGATTTTGGTTAAAAAAAGAAGAAAAAAAAGAAACATTTCAAAGATGTATTAGAAGTAATAGGAATGAGATTTATAAAAGAGGAATAATTTGGGACTTTGAGTGAAACATGCAGGAACACGTCCCCATCCCTATATCGTAGCAAAGAAGGGGGGATTTTTGGGACTTTGAATGGGGTGGGTGGGAGTGACTAAATGATAAGTCAGTTTTGAAAAGGATACATTTATTGTCAAAAAGCATCACAGCATAACATAAATGCAATGAGTAAATATTCAATCACATGTTAAAAAACATGTATGGTGAAAACTGTAATACAGCATGGCAGGCCCATGGTATGGTATGGTAAATGGGTAAGATCGTCCATGTGGAAACAAAATAAGATCACAGAAATCTGGTACATACAGTATATTGAAATCAATAGATCATCTACAGAATAGGTGCATCCAGTAGGCCCGACACATTTTGTGTATATAAAATTACACTCTTTAGAGGCAGGTGCACTTGGGTCTACAACAAAACATGAATAAATAAATCTGTACCATGGTTGAAACCATATGTGGTAGAACTATATACATATAGGGAGAGAAGTGTAAACTCATCCCTATGGATACTTACAAGCCTGTAGAGTCTGAGTCTGTGCATCCAGACAGGGAGGGCTGCCAGAGGTATCATTCTCGGGAGCTGAGGTTGGAACTCAGCATTGAAAAGACTGAGCACCTACCATGATCCCAACAAAGATGAAGAACACATGGTGGTAGGTGTGGGTTAAAACTCTAAAAATTAAGTACAATAGGTCCATTGTAAATACGTGTTATAGTGTACCACTAGTGAAATATAATATAATAGAAACCCCACACCACAAATCCATATAAAGCATATGAGTGTGATATAATGAATGGGCTAAAAAAAACATCACGAAAAGAAATGGGGAAAGAAGAAGTGTGTGAAAAATGACAACTACCGTATATACTCGAGTATAAACTGAGTTTTTCAGCCCACTCGAATATAAGCCCCCCCCCCCGGCTTATACTCGAGTGAGACGTACCTTTCATTACTAAAACAACATGTCTCCCTCTGTGTTATGCATTCCTCCTCATCCGTCCGTGATAGAGAAACACTAATACAATGCTGGGAAACTATCAGCGTTCCGTCTATCACAGATAAGGAGGAGGCAGGGCATTGTTACAATGGACAGCCGAACAGACTGCATAACACAGCGGGAGACACGCGCTGTTTTAGTAATGAAAGGTACAGCTGCAAATGGGCACAGTAAGACTACAAATGGGCACAGTAAGACTACAAATGGGCACAGTGAGACTACAAATGGGCACAATTAGACTGCAAATGGGCACAGTGAGGCTGCAGATGGGCATTGTTTACCCAGTTGCTGCTGCATTTTCCCACCCTAGGCTTATACTCGAGTCAATATGTTTTCACAGCTTTTTGTGGTAAAATTTGGTGCCTCTGCTTATATTCGGGTTGGCCTATACTCAAGTATATACAGTAAATACTAAAGGGACATAGGTATCAAAAAGGTGAGCAGATAATTACCTGATGTAGTGGTAAAAAATATTTTTGTATGTAGTCCATGGAAGTGCAGTGAGAGACAGGACATGCTGCCTGGTGGAAAGGCTGACAGTAAATGGGAACACTATATGTACACAAAGTAATCGGTGGGCTCCTCCCAACGTCACACAGGTGCAACAATTAGGAAAGGGAGCATACGTGCCAGAGGGGCGACC